>JAPYYW010001907.1:0-24705 GCA_030522545.1 Cremastinae sp. A BG-2022a | reverse complement strand
GAAAAAATGACCACCTATTTAATTACGATATCTTAATTATTGTAAAAAAATGGAAAAACATTTTTTTCAATATGAAGTTATTCGAATCCACTATCCAGTTTGGGCTCAAAAATTTTGTTTTTTTAAGTAGAATGTTGTGAATTTTTTTTTTTAATCGAAGGGGTCCCATTGAAAGAAAATTGAATTTTTGAGTTGAAAATGGCTAAAAAGTTACTAAAAAATTTTTTTTTTATTTTTTAACTTTTTTAAAAAAATTGACCTCTTATTAAGTTACGATATTTTAACTATTGTAGAAGTTATGAATATTTTAAGAAATTTACGAAAGTTCTATACGCGTCAAGATAGATTAAAAATTGATATAGATACTTTATTTAGCATCTATAATAACATATTTAAAAATAAAAGAAATCGAAGAGGTCATCTGAAAAACGTCGTTTTGAGGTGGAATCGGTCATATATAACAAGCTGTATTGGTATATTTTTGTAAAAAACCAAATGGTTATGCAAATAAAACTCTTTGATTGATTGATAATCAAATTTCCTAAAATAAAATATCTGTAGTAAAAGAATGGAGAAAAAGAAAAAAAAATGAAAATAGCAACAATTTTTCAAAGACAATTTTGAGAAGCGTTTGGTGATCCGTCAGCTGAAGACTTTTCACACGAAAGTTTTTTGGGATCTTCGTGAAAAGAGACAACTGGGACGGCGCAAGTTTTCAATTCGGAATGCTTACAACTTGGTAGAAAGAAAAAAGGAAAAAAAAGTGAAAAGCGAGAAAAAGAAAGAAAGATACGAGACGGATAGAAAACAGCTGAGGTGCAGCTGGTTTCTGGCATCGAGACGGCTGCCGGGTTTTCCTTCTTCAGAAACATTCCAGCATTTTTATGTACGTTCATATGTGACTCCATACAGGGCGATACACAACTCAGCAGCAGAACCAAAAGAATATCATTAGATTTTATCATGAAAATTTCGATACAAAAAGTCCTCGAGAACTTTTACATCCGACACTCTGAACTCCCTTGTAAATCTCATTTTTTATTTGTTTATTTTTTTCTTCTGAAAAACCCTATATACGAAGATAAATGCTGCGTACATGCCTTATTATTATATACCGCGCAGCATGTGCAGTTCGAATGGCCAACGCATGTCAACACACTTTTTCTTTCTCTTACACTTTCTCTCTTTCTCTTTTACGGTAGTTCGATAGCAAAAACCGTTTATTTACGAAAAAATTAGAAAAAATTATATATTTTGTAGACTCAGAAAACAAATCGAATAAATAAAGAGTCCAGTCATTCTACCATTTAGTTTTTGAGATATTTCAAGTTTGAATTTAGCTATTTCCCCATTTAAACACGTATTAATGTAGTTCGATAGCAAAAACCATTTAAGAACAAAATTGCATGTTTTGTAGAAAAACAAATCGAATGAATACAGAGTTGAGGAATTCTACCGTTCAGTTTCTAAAATATTTGAAGTTATTAAAGTTTAGTGATTTATTCCACATAGAAACGTCACAAAAAAATTATCTATATAACTTGAAAAAACGATATTTAAAAAAATTATGAAAAAATAAAAAAAGCTAGAGTACCTCCTACATAAGTTATATGAAAAAATTCAGCATGATTATACCATCAAGTTTTTGCGAAAAAAAAACATTTTAGTGGAAATTTTCCATTTTAGAAAAAAAATGTAACACTCTCGAAGTTCAGTATACAAGTGAAAAAAATTCGATAAAAATAGCATAACTATGTTTCTTATATGATCACTGTTAATATTTTCAAAAATTCGTAATGTTCTACCTTTTTATAAAGTAGTGTCCATATATGGAAGCTCAACAAAAGCAATCCCCTCATTGAACTAATAAAAAATGTAAAGTAATTGAAACATCAATTTTTGTTCAATTTAACAAACAATTACATAATAAATTAAAGATTTGTTTCTACAACTTCTATGATAAGTTTCATTGTCGTTTATAGAATTTTAGCACAAATATACATATATATTTATTACGAATTAAATATTTCAATAATACATTCGAGTTCACGTCAGTCTCGATCTTTTGAAAATCCTTACTTGCTATCACACGTTATTCTTTTTTACAAATGAAATGTCAAATTGTTTTATTTTCCATCTCATTCACTTTAACACCAAATTCTTCCAGTCATCTTTTTACAACAGGCAAACTTAGAGTACGTAAATTTTCTACATAAAAACAAAAAAAAATATTAACAAATAGTGAATATAAATATAAAAATATGTGACTAGAAAATAGCTGCACTTATTTGTTCACTTTTTCTTCAGTCTTTCCACCAAATTTTAAGCAACCATCAATTTTTCAGTACTAATGCAATATAATGTTGAAATAAAAGTAACACAATGATGATGTTAATAATTGGTTAAACAATGATTAGTGAAAAAATCGTTGATGAAAATTCGGTGAAACACTTTGTTTGGTAAAAAGCCATTTATAAAAAACGATTTGCCTCGGTTCCTAAATTCCCGTTTGTTTTTTTTTTAATAAATCCTTTTACTCTCTCTCTCTCTCTCTTTCTCTATATCCCTCTCAAATCCGACAAACAAATAGTCTCATCTCATCGGGGTTTCATGGAGTGTCCGAGGTGCAAGAGGAGTCTTCGGCGTTACTATGCTCGTTGTTGCTTTCCGTTGACGAGCTGTCGTTACTTTTAATCCGCCTTTTGCGCAGCTTTGCGAACTGAAACTCCTCGACTGGAACTGTACACGAACAATCGAAGTTACAAATACATTTACAACGGAACAACGAAATAAAAAGTCTTCAATTTAATTTGACGTCTCGTCCAACATCTGAAGGTGAGAAGAAAACACCATCTATAAATACAAATACGAGGTAATACGTCTAGAAGAACTGAAAAAATTAACGTCATATTAAATGAAGAAAAATTCGGTGTATTTTTTTTGCCGTCTTTCACCTTTTTTCTCAAATACTGTGCTCACAGACACACCTTTAGTTACAACGTGTTGCGTATGCTACAGTCGGAGTGCGAATTCATTGATAAATTCGGTATTGAGCCTTTTTCATCATTACTACATTTTTTTTCAATAAATATTACGATACATAGAAATTTATATTTGTATTTTATATAATCTTTATTAATCTAATTACCTACCTATGAGGAAAAAAAACGATATTCACTATTGAATTGTGCACTTCAACTTTAACATGTACATTGTACAATGAACATTTGAATCGTAAATAAGATTGTCACGTAAAATTTTCAATCCATATTTTTTCCCAAACAACACTTTTTCTCCTCAAAAATTAAATAAAGCATATTCTCTTATTGGATATTGACAATGCAATTGAATTATTAAAATAGTTTTTTCATCTATATTTTCTCGTAACAGTGAAAAGTGAGAAATATCCAGACGTGTAACATTTTTACAATAACCCTTCTTATATTGATTCCCTTTTCTTTTTTGATAACTCGCTCGTAATCTCGACGTCTATTAGTGATATTTTTATACTGTTCAGGAATTTCAGTACGAGTATCTATTTGTTCTTCACAGCACCACAAATATCTCACGATAATAACAGCCTGGCTCAATTCCATTCATTGAATATTTTTATCTGTATCGGAGAAAACAACTTCAATCGCACAACCAGATTTTTTTTGTAGTTTCAAAATGTTCTCTTTTGAAAATGTCTATTTAGTAATCCTTTCTTGAAATAAAAATATTGCAAGCATGAAATACTGATGCAGTGAGTAAAGGAATGCAGACTTTGAGGAACAACCCCTGAGAATTATATTTCTCTCCTCTATATTTCTTTACCAAAGAATAGATATCTTATTGAATTATCAACATGACTATTACGGTTGGTTACCGTCTGAATCTGGATCACCGTCGTTTACACGAGGAACCGAGGCTGGCAGAGGTACGATTTCAGGCTCCAGAGGCTTGGGACCTTGATCCAAGTCTTCGACCAAAACTTCCTCAGCGAGACTGCTTCTGACTGCCTCTGTAAAGAAAAAAAAAAATATATATATATATAATTTATAGTGAAAAGTTAGTGGTTTGATTAAAAATTATAAATTACCATTAAAAGCTTGTGGATACTGCTGACTGAGTTTGTTCTTGATGATCCGTATTCTCTTAAAAATATGGTCCAAGTCTCGTTTCATTTCGACTAAGAGGGCAGTGTGCTTTTTGAATTCTACACCAGCGGATTTGAGTCGATTAACCGAGAGCTGATTGCAGTTTGTCAACATTTCGTTGGTCTTCTCAAAACGTTGAAGCCTATATTATATAAATATACAATAAAAATTTATTCCACTGTGACGAGTGTTTTTCATTGGTTTTTTTTTTCTTTCAAATATTGTTCATTGTACACGCGTTCAAGGTTAAACAAACCCACATCTGTTTTTGAGCACGAATCATCGATTCGACGTCCTGTTGATCGACGATTCCGGCGAGTCCCTGAACAAACACTTCGGGAGCTGTATAATTTTGAAAACATTCAAAGCTCCCGGCATCTGATTCAGGAGTTCCTTGAGCAGTTGCCATCGCTCCGAACCGTTCTCTTCGATTTTCGTATGCAGCAACAAATCGTCAATGATTTTTTTTTTTCATACATCCGGTCGTGCTCTCTTCGTCCCGTTATCTGCTGTCATTTCTCAATAATTTCAACCCCATTTCCAAGTCCCATCACAAAGACAGATTGAACATTTTTCCCAACGCGATCATGTCGCGATATCGACTCGCGCGATCGTGTTTTCGGCGTGATAAATGAGAATTTTATTAGAGGTTACTTACAGGTTCGAATCTCATTCACAATATGCTGAATGTGTGAATTTATTGTATATACGGATGAGTACCGAGTCGTCGTCACAATATAACTCCTGAGATTATTTTTGTGTTTTTCACCGATGAATAATAAATTACTGATACACGATAATACGTCTATTATCACATGCGCACAATGAAAATAAAACTGTGTTAACAACAGAAGTTACGTATGTTTTCGGCGCGTCCCACTTATCGTCCAAAACGTCAAACGTGTGGGCGACAAGTGGAATTCGTCTTTTAAAAAACCGATGTCATGAACAAATACGTAAGAATTCGCATAAAATTTGGTCAAAAAGTGGGGTTATGTTGACGTTAAGAACAGAGATCTAAGCAGCGAAGCATTTGCTTATTTGCTCAAGCACAAGAACTTCTCAAGTATCGTCCATGGGATCAACGTTGGTGTTTTCGTTGGTGTTAGTCCGAGATCCTACTATGCATACAACTACGAAGCTTCTTAATGCATATTCGCGTTATGTTCTCCTAATATCTCTTGACAAAAACTTAGTCTTTTGACCCGTATTATCCTCACTTTGCAAAATTATTTTACTTATCCCAGTCATTCAGCTGAGATCGAGAGACTGAGTTTTTCGTCGAAAGATATTAGGAGAACAGGAGTATCAGTAGATGGCGTGTCACATTGGCGGCCGCTGTATACATGTGTACTTAGGTTTGGTGTATCAACGTCACGTTGTTACAAATTCGAATGATAAAACACCTATGTCAATAGTGTCGGTGGATCAATTATTGCGACGTGCAACGTAATTAATTTCGATTTTTTTTCAATAATCCCTGCTGACCCAAAATTTCATAATTTTTTTGTCTTTCACGTATAAACCCTGATACACCCTCGAGAGAGACACATTCGTTATCGACTCGTTTAACGCGATGAAAATACATCACCTTGGCTCTGAAAAAAAAGAATTTGCACGCGCTTTTCTTTGAACAGATTCATTACTGTGGGCGAGACACAGGTATGAGATTGACAATGCTAAATTCCAATCTATTTTTCCTCAATTTATTCATTGTGGCGAACGAAAAAAAAAACGTTTCTGTCTTTCAAAGATAAAAATTTAAATAAAAATGATATTGCCGTTTATGAAATTAGCAAAACGAGAGTGAGAATAAAAATTATATAATTTTTTCAGACAACGCAGCAGATGATGGCTTGTCTGATAATAAAGACATCAGTAGGACTAAATCAATTGACTTTCTTGCGATCGCGCTGCACAGCTGTCCTTCCTTTCCGTGGCTTAGCTAATGAGAAAAACGTTGTGGGCGGCCCTGTTCAAGTTTTACAACAGAAAATAACAAAGGGTGAATTAATAGCAGATGACTATCAATTGCAAGTAGCAAAAAGCCTACAAAAGGTTTACCAGGGCATTGAAAACTACGAACCGGAGAAACCCAGCCTTTTTGGCAAATGGTTGGGGAAGAGCAAGAAAAAAAAGAAATTACCCAAGGGACTGTATCTGTATGGAGCTGTGGGTGGAGGTAAAACAATGTTGATGGACCTATTCTATAATTGCTGTCAGGTATCTCAATTCTAAATTATTCTGTATTGCACATGGGGAGCCAAAAATTAGATGGATTGCAAATATATATATATATATTTTTTCAAAACTCTTGTACACATCTTGAACACTCTCCTATTTTACATCATAATTTCTTATTTTTTATTGTGTGTCAGATTTTTTCAATATTTTTTAAATCTAACTTCTCAATTACAAAAATGGATTCTCTGCAGGATCAACTATGATGAGAATTCTCTGATGCATGAAAGAAACATACAAAAAAATAGAATTTTGAGATACAAGTAATGTATTTTTAATTATATATACTTTCAATAAACACTTAGATAAGTTTTATTAAAATAAAATAGAGACGAGACTACTTATCGTGGCTTTCCATATGCAGTACACATTGTTTAATACTTTAACCAGAGATTATAATAAATTCTTTTTCACTCGATTGTTCAGACAGAGCATAAAAGACGAGTTCACTTCAATAAGTTTATGCTGGACGTACATAGTCAAATTCATGAAGTAAAGAAGGGGGTTACGAGGGACCCGCACAGCACAAAATTACAACCATTCGATCCTATTCCACCGGTTGCCTCTGTCATCATAGAAAATGCATGGTTACTTTGTTTTGATGAATTTCAGGTATAATATCTAACAATGAAAAAGATTTTCGATAAAAAATCAAGCTTGATTTTCAAAGAAATATCATATTTGTCAGGTAACTGACGTTGCAGATGCGATGATTCTCAAGCGACTCTTCACCGAGCTTTTCAACAACGGAGTTATAGTTGTGGCAACGAGTAACAGATCGCCCGATGATTTGTACAAAAATGGCCTACAACGCGGAAACTTTGTGCCATTTATTCAAGTTTTGAAGGATCATTGTATGGTCGACAACCTGGATTCCGGAGTCGATTACAGACTGAGAGGCAGTGGTGGAAAGAATCGTACTTACTTCGTGTATGTTGAGATTTGCAAAAAATCTATTGATTATTTTTTCCACTTCAAAATAAAATGTAAATATTGCAGAAAAGGAGAGGACGCGGATGATTCCGTCGATAAAGTTTTCAAGTATCTCTGCTCAATGGAAAACGACATCGTTAGACCGAAAACTTTGTCGATAAAAGGTCGTAACGTTTTTTTCAAAAAGACTTGTGGCCAGGTAATCGACTCTAGTTTCGAAGAACTGTGCGATCGAGTGAGTATGAAAAAAAAAACTATAGTATATCTACTCTCAATCTAATATTAATATAATAAATAATTATTTTGTAGCCCATGGGTGCCAGTGATTACCTCGAAATGTCTCAAGCTTTCCACACAGTGATCATAAGAGACGTTCCTCAGTTGAATTTGAAATTAAAATCGCAAGCTAGACGATTTATCACGCTCATTGATACTCTTTACGATAATAAAGTAATAATTGATATCCGAACGCGGTTAAAGAGTTTGCTCCGGATCACAATGAAATATTTTTTCCTTCAGGTTCGAGTCGTTGTCTCCGCCGCGGCACCGCACACGCGATTGTTCGTTCCCGAAGGCGATGTCGAGTACACGGACGAAAAACGAATGTTAATGGATGATTTAAAAATTTCAGTAGGCTCGGTATGTAAGTTATTTAAAAAATTAAAAATATGAATTTTATATTTTAATGAAACAATAATTTTTTATATGATTTTTTAAGGAGGATCACAAGTCGAACATATTTACGGGTGAAGAAGAATTGTTCGCCTTCGACCGGACGGTGTCGAGATTAGCGGAAATGCAAACGAAGGAATATTGGGATCAGTGGCAAAATCACAGATAACGTTTTTGTCACATAGGAATAAATCAATCGCGCGTTTATCGTTCGCATAGTCTAAACATTCTTGGCACATATTTAATCTAAATTTTCAAAACAGATATTTATTTGTAACTTCGTACAGATTCTTCGATCAATCGACGAGTATGGAGACTGTAAATATATTTAATTATACGTACATACATACGTCGAAACTACTGTCTATACTTGAAGAGATGAAACTTTAGCACGCACGCAACTGTCCGTACCCGAGAGATGAACGACGAGAAAACCTAGTCTCCACCAACGCGAGATTCATTGATGCTCAAATTCGTCCAATTAATCAATTTATTCCAATGATGCAAAACTCAGAGTTCAAATGTCTCTACCTATACTGTATTCCTTCTCTCATGATTTTTTTAACGTCATTTCGAAATATTTACATCCTTGTTAATAAGAAATAACTTTTATTATTTAAAAAAGAAGTATATATTTGGAATTGAAAAGCAAAGAGCACAAAATTTTTAAAAAGTTTCTCTGATACAGATGCGACTCAATATTTCAATCACATCATAGCATGGAAATAAAACTTTTGTGTATTTTATTTCATAATTTGATAAAGTATAGGAAAGTTTTTCATCGAAAGAACCAATTTTTGAAAATCTTCCAATTCTATTCAATGATAGAAACAAACTAAATGGATACCAAACATTTTAATTGTACTACCAATGATCACCAATCGACTAAAATATAATAAAGCCAATTTTGTATAGTTTTTAGCCATTTTTGTGGAGAGATTAAACTGTGACTGATGATGCTGCTTATCATTTTTACACTTATCAGCTGTTGCTGAATGTAACATACGAGTTCGATAACAAGATCCTTATTGAAAGGCTTTAAAATTTTTATTCAGAAAAAAATGAGCAAATCATCGCAAATACCCGCGTCGTGTTTCAAAAATATATCCTTTGATGAATCTGCTATAAATGAGATAGTGAAAAAATATATCGAAAAAGCCAGCATACTCGAAATTGAAGAAAAAACTGCACTACTTGTAAAAGCGATAAGATGCATCGATTTGACGTCATTAACAGGCAACGAAACAGAATCAAATATCTCAACATTATGTGAAAAGGCAAGAAGTATCCAAAAAAATATTTAAGTGCAATATAGTTATTGTAATATAATAAAAACCAAATGATTCTCAGGCAATGCAACCGGTTTTACCAAGTTCCAAACAGCTTGAAGATCTGCACACTGCAGCAGTATGTGTGTATCCAGAAAAAGCAGCTATTGCGATTGAGGTGTTGAAAAAATTAAGAAAGACTGATCCTGAATTGGATGATATAGTAAAAGTGGCAAGCGGTATATCATTTTTTATTATTACTTGAAAATTGCACTAAACTTTACATTTTTCATTTCATTTTTCATTACATTTACATTTTGCACTAAACTTTACATTTTTCAAATGGAAAAAAATTAATTTACAGTTGCTGCTGGATTCCCATCAGGCAAATTTCCGCTTGAGGTTCGTTTGAATGAAATAGAAAAAGTTGTGAACTTGGGAGTTGATGAAGTTGACGTTGTAATAGACAGATCATTAGTTGTTTGTGACAAATGGGAAGATTTGTACAAGGAGATGACAGCTATGCGTACAGCTTGTAAAAAAACTTGCATGAAGACTATATTGTCAGTTGGAGAATTACGAAATTTAAACGATGTCTACACTGCTTCCATGATGGCAATGCACGCTGGAACAAATTTCATCA
The DNA here is from genome assembly GCA_030522545.1 of Cremastinae sp. A BG-2022a. NCBI lineage: Eukaryota > Metazoa > Arthropoda > Insecta > Hymenoptera > Ichneumonidae > Cremastinae sp. A BG-2022a. Next base: position 14,809 of record JAPYYW010001907.1, on the reverse strand, counting down.
AAACGTCAACTGGAAAAGAAGTTGTGAATGCTACTTTACCAGTTGGAATTGTAATGTGCCAGGCTATAAAGGACTTCCGGAAGGAGACCAATTTAAAGGTAAGCATTATTTTCAAAAATTCTTTTCCAAACGTCTCAACATCCATATTTATATTTTTTGAAACGATTTCAGATAGGATTTAAACCTGCTGGCGGTATTAAAACTGCTGAAGAGGCTTTGCAGTGGATGGTATTGGTGAAAGAAGAATTAGGAGAATCTTGGCTAAATAAAGAATTCTTTCGCTTTGGAGCTTCAAGTCTATTGGACGATATCGTAAAATCGATTAATTCGATATAAACGATAAAAATCGTAAACATTTTTCTGAACGCCAAGCTGCAATGAAAGCTATCTTATAAAAGTAATATTTTTTTACACGTGTCTGTATATATATTAAAAAAAATATTTTTCATATTTCGCCCTTTGTACTGTTCAATAAAAATAAAGAAAAATAATTTAGGCGCGTACGCATATTGCAATCCTCTTTTCCGTCACTTATTTTTTGGAATTCCATACATGAATTTGATGAATTTTGAAAAATAATAAATGTCCAATGAAAAACGTCAATCGTCGATACGTTGAATTCAAAAGAGAAACTTCCGGTTTGTTAGTTCGCGATCTTGACGCTCGAACAGTGCTAGAGGTCACTATTGAACCTTTCTTTCTCCTGACATGACCGGGTCCTCGTGAGCTCTTTTCCGCTTAGAAAATCAAGATGGTAAGTTTGCTACGCGTCTATTCTTCGAAATCCATTTTAATCGCCGGCATAAATAATGCCAAAGTGTTTTCAATAAGTGAAAAACAAAGTGAATATGTTCAAGTGTAAATAGCACTGTGTATTAAGCACGATATCAACGTAAATTTGTTATAAAATGACCCAGTGTTACGCATGAGAATTCTTGCTCTCGTAGATTCTACACACTGATATTTGTTTAAAAATATTTTAACATTTTAATATTTAATTATTTTATTTAATCCTTTCGAGAGTAATAGAGAGTCCGTTTCATACTTTTCGTCCTAAATCATTGAAAACAAAAAAATAATGTTACCGTGCGTGACATAACCTACACAAGACGTCTGACAACAATATAGGCAAATTCCACTTATCGACCACAAAGCCATTGTCCGATTCTTTATACATTGGTTTTGGATCTTTGTGAGCGTTTTGGACGATAAGTTGAACGCGCCTAATGTACTGTCGAAGGTTAATTGTGGATAAAAATTGAACAAATGAATTTTGTTTGTAGGCCCGTGGACCGAAGAAGCACTTGAAGCGTCTCAATGCGCCAAAAGCATGGATGTTGGACAAATTGGGTGGTGTTTATGCCCCCAGACCGTCCTCCGGGCCACACAAACTTCGGGAGTCCCTTCCGTTGGTAATTTTCCTGCGTAACCGACTGAAGTACGCACTGACCAACTCTGAGGTTACAAAAATTGTCATGCAACGTCTCATTAAAGTTGATGGCAAGATCCGTACAGACCCCAACTACCCGGCTGGTTTTATGGGTAAGAAAATATAAATGTACAGCTTTTGGGCCTCATCGAAGCTGGACCATTTGTTTCTCTAAATATTCCAGTCAAAAATTGGCCAAAATTAAAATGCCTTCTATCAAGGTCACTAATTGAATTTGTATTCTTTTCGTATCACCCAAGGAGGACACAAAAAATGATCTCTCAAAACAATTCATTGAATGTTTATTTGCAATTTAATATTCAAAATGATACTGTTTTTCAGATGTCATAACTATTGAGAAAACTGGAGAATTCTTCCGTCTGATCTATGATGTCAAAGGACGTTTCACTGTCCATAGAATATCAACGGAGGAAGCAAAAGTAAGCATCATCGTTTTTTAACGTTTGATACTCACTATTTTTTTAACTTATCAGTATTAATGAAAATATTGGACTTGCTTGCAGTACAAGCTTTGCAAAGTAAAGCGTGTACAGACTGGCCCCAAGGGAATTCCATTCCTTGTCACGCATGACGGCAGAACTATTCGTTATCCTGATCCAGTCATCAAGGTCAACGACACCATCCAGCTTGACATTGCAACTGGCAAGATCATTGATTCCATTCGATTTGATTCTGGTGAGTATGGCTGTTGAATAACTTTTTTTTTCCCAATCGATTGGCAGTCAAATTGAAGATTTTATTTTTCATTTGATTAATATTATAATCGCGTTACAATATTTGTTTTCAGGCAATCTGTGCATGATCACCGGAGGAAGGAATTTGGGTCGTGTCGGTAGCGTCGTAAGTCGGGAGCGTCACCCTGGATCTTTCGACATTTGTCACGTCAAGGATTCGGAAGGACACACCTTCGCTACCAGGTAGAATTTGGATGATTCGTTCATGCGAATATTTTTTTTTTTTATGAACACGTTAGAATGGGCCATAATCGAAGCTACGTCGAATAGCTCAGAAGCTTGATGTAGTCAATAATTGGCCAAGATAAAAATACTCTTCTCAAAGGTCACTGATCGACCACTGATAAGTAATGGTCTTTTCGTACTACCCAAGAAGAGGATAAATGAATTATTCACACAAAAATAATGATCTGATTAAATAGATTTATAAGAAAAGCGTTGTCTTCTAGGCATAATAATCACAAATTTCTATTTGTTTCCTTGAAAATAGATTGAACAACGTTTTCATCATTGGCAAAGGTACAAAGGCGTACGTCAGTTTACCGAGAGGCAAGGGCGTCAAGCTCTCCATAGCGGAGGAGCGTGACAAGAGATTGGCGGCCAAGGGAGTCTAAGTTTATTGCCGATGTATTGATAAAGAAAAAACAAAATACATTCGTGCTAAAAATCGAATAAACCAAGATTTTCTTGGAAACTTTTTTGTAAGTTTGTTCCATTTTTTTCAAGTCTTCATCCTATCCTCGATATTTTTAAGAAACTTCTGATGCAAGAACTGCTCAATTGAAATTTTTTTTCAGATTAGTACGAAAATTTGAGTAATTTTTCAGTTTTGTGACAGTGTAATAGCTTGAAATATCGATGAACTATGACGGTATTTACAAGTGTTCCAACTGGAACGAAACGAAGAAGACGCGTATTGGGCGAGAACAATAACGTTATGTACAGAAAATTTCTTTGCCGTCATTTTTCTGGAAGCCAAATTTCGGTATTGAGATTAAGCGCCCTCCGAAGAATCTCGTTGCATCTTTCGTCCCCGTGTTCGCCAAATTCACGATGAACTTCTTTCGCAACTTTGACAAATCTGCATAAAGGACGTCGAGGAATTAGCGAGGAATGGAGTAAACAAGCAAAAAAAAAGTAGTAAAACTCACTTTTGTATACTGAGAACGCTATTCTTGACTTCTCTCTCGATTCCTCTTGGCGCAACTGAATGAATGGATGCTTGAGGAAATTCTGTCGTGTCGGACAAATCTTGGCTAGTGAAGGGATATATTCGAATCCAGCCGCCCTCGCTCGTACTCGGGTTGCGCCAATCTTTACCGTTGTCCCATATTAGAGTGCCAGGCTGCTCGTTGCTTTTAGTGGTCCCATTGAAACCCCGGCGAAAGCTCTTTTCGGTGAACAGAGGATTGTAACGAGAGCACGGGCTACTGCAGTCTTCGATTGGCGTATGTCTGCTGAGCTAAGAAAACAAGCAGTTTCCTACATTTTTTATTCGGTCATACAAGTATCTCTCACCATTCTCCGAGTATCGGAACAAACGTCGACGATCGTTACTGAATTTGGATTTGGCCGACATCTCCTCTTGGAGCAACGGGACTGAAAAAATTTCGTGTTGCAATAAACCTCGTCGTTCTCGTTGTCGGTCGTCGTCGTCGTTAAAGGGCTGCCAGCCGAGCTCCAAATTTTAAAGAGCGACAGGCCCGTGTTGCACACAGGAAGCCCAAGAAGGTCGAACAAATCGTGAAGCAGAGGTTTTTTAACTTCGGAATCAACCTCACAATCATTTCCAAGGGCAGGACTTACATTGACCTAAAACAACGAGAGAGGGAAGAGATATTTGTTTCGTTGAGCTGCTGTACACAGAGGAAAATTAAGACAAAATGTAGTTATTTTTTTCGACAGATACCTCCAACAGCCAAGGTTTGAGATTCTCATCGATAAGAACATCGAAGCCAAAGAACTCGAAGCAATTGGAGGATCTTGGAACTCCGGCAGTTTGGCTGAGAATCGTCAGACTCACGAGACAGGCGATTCGCTGCCACATGAACCAATCGTACTGGCGGGACTGGTCGAGATATCTTCTCAATTGTCGGAAGCTCCATTTACAGCCAGCCCCGATACGTTCTTTCTTCCTCGAGTATCCTGGTCCCAGTTTGTTCAGAGCAAAATTGGTCAAATGACGGAACGGATCGTCAAGGCTCTCCAGGGTAAATTTCTCTGTCGCGAATCGAGCGATTCCCTCCTTGTACAGATAAATCGTCAGAGGTCTGTACGAGGGAACGCACACGTAAAGACGGAGATCAAATTTGTAGCCACCGATCAAGAGGGGCTTCTCGATGTATCGTTGAACAACTGCTACGCTGTCGTACGTAAGATCGCTCAATTTCTAAAATTTTTTTTTCCTCAACATATTTAAACATATTGCAGCACTGACTATATTTTTTTACGAATATATCAATATTTTCCGAGTCACCTTGAAGAGAAATATGCCTCGGCCCTGGCTCTGACCAACAGGCTTGCAGATCCAGACTCTCTCGTCCTTCTCGAAACGACTGCAGTCCGCAGCGAGTTTTGTGTATTCCGATGGTAAATTATAACCAAGCGGACTGATATCGTAAATCGAGCCGTACACTTTCTTCATGCACTTAAGGTGCCTCACGAGATTGTCTTTCCTGCATATCGAGCTTCCCTTTGGTATTCTGTTGATAAACTACAGAATCCACCGCTAAGTTTCGAGAGCATGCCACAACGCCGTAGCCTCCATTATATCTATACTAGGATGGGTCCAAAAATACGAATAAGTTTTGTTTTCTATTCGATCACTGAAAACCTTGTTTCTATACACCTCTAAAGAACTCTCACCAAATATTAGCTCTTTATAATTATGGGAACAATAACTCCCGCATCGCAATTTTTAATTCTTAATTAATCTTACATATGGAAATATTTATATCTTTTGCTGTTTATCAACTCACAGTCACCTAAAAGACACTTTTGGAGATAATTGAACGTTCTACAAAAAAAGTTCTCTTGTGGATTTTTCATTAATTTCACCAATTTAAAGATATTGGAGTCAAAGGCTGAAGAATTTTGAAAACCTTTTTTTGTGCATCATCATTTTATAACTCACTAAATGGTAAGCATAATAAAAAATGGGCAATACATATATTTTTGTAGAAAATTGAATGCTCTACAAAAAGCTCTCCTATGAATTCTTCAATAATCTCACTATTGCAGAGATATTTGAAGTCAAAGTTTGAAAAATTGAAAAGAATCATTATTTTTGCAACATTTGCAACATATTTTTTTATAGAAAATTAACTCATCTTAAAAAATGGTCTCTTGTGTTCAGTCGATTGGAATAAGCGTTAAAAAGATATTCGTGTATCTAAAGCAAAATGTTAAAATTTCAGGAAAATGCATTAAAACCGATTAACATTGAATTTTAGATACGAATATCTTCTTAACGCTTTTTCTAATCGACTAAACATAAGAGATCACTTTTGAAGATCAGTTAATTTGCCTATTTTATTATGCTTACTACTTATTGACTTATGATGTAAAAATAATGATATTTTTCAATATTTGAGCTCAAATATCTTTGAATTGGTGAGATTAATGAAAAATTCACAAGAGAATTTGTTTATAGAGCGTTCAATTTTTTACAAAAATATGTTTTTTAGGTGACTGTACGTTTGATAAATAGCAAGTTACGAATTTTTCAGTATGAGACTAATTGGAGGTAAGGAGGTAAGCCACTCTACAATTTTTTGACAAATCAATTTTTTTATCCTTTTAAGTAGTCCCCTAGAATCTCAAAAATTATATCCCAAAAGATTACGGTCAGGAGAAATCTCTAAGTACTCGTATTTGTAATTTTAGTACAAGGCCACCTGGTCTGCAGCTATGGTCTACTCAAAACTTCAAATGCGTTTATCTCAAAACTGTATTTTTTAAGTTGACCTGAGACATAATTCAGATAATTTTCTACCGATTCACTTAAAATTTGAAAAATACATTGTTTATGGAAGTACGTAGGATTTTCTTAGATTGCATAATTATCATCTATTGTTAACAATTATCTGACGATTTTTTCGGCAAATTTTTCACTTTCCTCTTTAAAAGTTCGTCATTTGGCTAAAAATCAATATATCGAAAAAATCTTACGTACTTCTATGGCAATAAATGTATAATCGAAAAAAAAATCGGTGGCTCATAATTCAAAAATTACAAGAGCTATTTGTCCGGTCGTGGACCCTGGAAAAACGGAGACGTTAAAATGCTGAACAGCCGCCATTTTGAGATTAATCGCTTAAAAAAAAATAAATTATACAGTCACTGATGTGTACAATAAATACCCTTTTTTTGTAATCTCGATTTATTTGGAAGTATTTCTGAAAAAAAATCTGCAAAAAGCCTATTTTTCAGCCTCTATATATAGAGTGGCCTCTACCCCCTTGATAATTGGAATGCGGAGGTTGTTCCCATCAATATAAAAATGAGCTAATATTTGGTGAGAGTTTTCTAGAGGTGTCTAGAAACAGGATTTTCAGTGGCCGGAAGAGAAAAAAAAAGAAGTTCGTGTTCTTTGAGTCATCCTAATATACGTATGTGTCCCGATAAATGGTACCTGCCACGGTAGTAAACTCTTGTAATGAGAGGAAGGAAAACCACCCGATCTCCACCAAAGATTCCAGCGATCCTTGCTGAAGGTGTTGCTCTCTCCGGTGTACTCTCGCCAGCCTCGCTCGGTGCATACCTGACGAGAGACAGAAATAATACACGAACCAATGACCCGACGAACAAGAATTTATTTCACTAAATGATTATTTCCAGAAAGCATGTATATCGAGTTAAGCCTATGTCAATGAGGGTTTAAAGAGAGAGAGGACGGAAATTGGCGAAAGTGGAACACGGAGCATCCTTGATTTGTGTCGTGTCATTAGGACATTAGGCCCAGCGTGAGTATAGCCTCCGTAAGCCGGGCTACGTAATTACAATTAAATCGGTAAATGCTGTGTCACGGTAGCCTACTTCGGTTGCACGAAAGAAAATAAGGCGAACTTATGCTCCGAGGGAGGAAACACGACGAGAGAGCTCTTCGTTGAGTTTAAATGAAAAAGAAAAGAAAAAAAAACGGTTCAATTCCGTCTTCGTGATAAAGTCAAATCGCTAAACTTTCTCGACGTTTATATCTCGGAGCTAAATCGGTAGTGTTCCCTTCCCTGCGTATCTCCTCTCTATTAGTACATTTGCAGCCTTTCATGGTCCTTTTATAGCCTTGAATTAGCATACATGCTCTTTTATACCCCAGTGCGAATATTCTCTTTTTCTATAAATAATTTTTTCATTATTCATTATGCTCTTTTATTGTTCCAATGAATTTTCAACGTAAGAAATATTTGAACCCGTTTTTAAAAGACTGTAAAAAAGTACTTATTATTCAAATGTGCTTTCGTATTTCGTGAAATAATTTTTATTACAAGGTCATTTGCTATCTGTAAAAGCTTAAATTAATTTTTAGAATTTGAACAATATTTATTATTTACCAAAATTTGATCGTCATTGACAGTCGTGTCAAAGAATTTAAGGTGATTCGACATTCCGAAAAAAGAAAAACGGTAATCAAAGTTCACAAATTACATATATAATACATCTTTTGTGTTTTCAAAAAGTATAAAACTTTTTTTGATGATTTCATTGCAACAAAAGTTAATTTATTATTTTTACAATCAATTCTGATCAGCATTAATTGTAGTAAATATTTATGATTAAAAATGAAGTAGCCAATAGAACGGGTAAAGGCACCAGTGCTCAGCTCCTGATCAGTAGCCAGCCGCTTAATGTTAAATTATATATCTATGTTAAATTTTTGCGATTGTTTAAGTATAGAAGTAGTTGGCTACTGCGGTTAAGGAGGTTGGCTACATATAACGAAATGATAAAAATTCGTTCAAATTTGTAGAGAATATTCTTCCACATGAAATACGTGAATACCATTTTTTTAGAATTTTCGTCTACATATTTTTCGAACAATTGAACCATGAAATAGCCATTTTTAGACAATATAGATATACATTCCGTGTATATAAGGACGTAACTTTACTACTCGATTACTCGAAAATAATGTAAACGATATTGTTTTTCTGAATTTATAGAAATTTCTTTAGTGACAAAGAACATTCTCTCTAATTTTTATCATATTCTTAACAAATTTCAATTCCCTATACTTTTAACATGTAAAACGTCATTTATTTTCGCCATTTGTAGCCAACCTCCTTAAGGAGTTTCGATACCGTTGGCGAAAATAAATGAAGTTTTACATGTTAAAAAATATAGGGAATCAAAATTTATTAAAAACACGATGAAAATTTGAAAGAACGTTCTCTGCCACTAAACAAATTTATATAAATTCAGAAAAAAAATCGTCTACATTTGTTTTCGAGTAATCAAGTGTTGAAGTTACATTCTTATACACAGAAAGTATAGCTATATTATCTAAAAAATTATATTTCATCGTTCAATTGTTTGGAAAATAATTAGACGAAAATTCGAAAAAAAATTCGTGTTTACGCATTTCATATGAAAGAATATCCTTTCCAAATTTGAACGAATCTTTATTATGTATTTCGTTATGTGTATCGAAAGCCCTTAAGGGCTGGGTATTGGTGCTCTTACCCTGTATGTCTCGATTTTTTTATTTGTGCCTTTCGAAAGCGTGTCAACGCGCCCTCTGTTGATTCGCGCGTCAATATACGTAATAGGAATAATAAAATATATTCTGAAGTTTGAATATGAAACTCTGAAATGAGCAAACTCAATAAATACATACTTGTACCAAGAGATGCGGTCCACTGCCATTTTCGTTTAATCTGAATACAAATGGTCCATCTGAACACTTAACTGCCATTCCAGGCTGTTATCTTTGGCTACAGAGAGTGCCTGAAAACAATCAGTAAAGCTGTGAGAGAGACGGAACGATTGAAAAAAAAAACGAGCGTTATACTTTTTTCTCAAATTTGCAAAAAAGCTATTAATTTATTTATTTCGTTCTGTACACGTATTCCTGTGTGTTTCTCGCGTTACTCTCGCACTTTGTTTAAACATTAACATATGTTGATGAGCAAGGAGTAAAAAACAATATAGAGTCGCGTTCGAAAATAATAATGGTTATTTTTTTTTATCGTTAGTATGTACTATATATTATCAAGAGTCGCGGCAGCGATTCGAAGCGAGTACATCACAGCCGAGAGTGGCCGCGACTATTATTTTCTCGAAACCAAGTGATTTTTCACAGATTTTGACCAATGTAAATTTTCAATAATTAACCCGATCGCTTTATCGTGTTTTTCGATACCTTGTAAATTTATCGTGGGCCGCTGAAGACTTAAGGCATGTTAAAACACGTAATTTGCAATGAAAAAATCTGAAAAAATTCCTTAACTATCTTGAATACTTATACTTTAAGGGCACTTTAAGGGCAAGGAAGATTGCAAAAAAAATTAAACAAATATGTCATTTTTCGTCATAAACACATCTATTGGATTCTGAGAACGGAGACAAAAGAAAAATCGATCGGGTCTTCAGCGACCCACGATAAAGCGATCGGGTTAATATTTATTGAACTGTAGGGTTGGGGAAAATTCTTTAAAGCCTATATATATATTTTTTTCTCTTTCCAATAAAAAATAAGTCGAGGGCGTATGATGTGCGCATCATTACGAACCAGATACCGAAATTTTAATTTTGTCGAATTTTTTTTCAATCATTTGTTTTTCTCGCAACCACGTCCGCACGAAATTTGCTCTCAGCCAAACTATGAATTTAGGTACAGGTCGAAAGAGATTTTGACGTTATGTCAAATTTCCAGTAAACGTAACAAGAACAAGTCAAATATGAAAAATAGCTTGAAAAAGCATACTTGCCGAGTTTATTAAACAATAAATTTTTTATAATGTAACCCAGCAAATATGCTTCCTCAAGGCAATTTTCATAAATTATATTTCTTCAACAATCATGCATCCTGTTAATGTGCTTGCCTCGTTTTTCGCAGTACGCCTATTGTTTTTTGGAGCTATAGTTTTTGGTGAAAATAAGATTAGTGCCGAAGTTTATCCGAGGCTCTCGTATATATATGTAATTCAGTAGCGGTGAGAATTTCGAGTGTGCGAGAAGGTGGTAACGGCACGAAAAGAGAGCAGAGAACGCGAGAGCGTTGCTTATTTGGCTCGTCTGATAACCGGCACCCTCGACCTCGAGCCACAAGTGTGCGTTGAAGCGTCATTGCATGTTTTTGTTTTCAGGGGGGAGTAAAAATAAAAGGGTCACGTCGAAACATCCTAAATACATGCACACCCCAAAAAGATACTACTTTATATACATATATATATCTCTTTGTTTATCCTCATTCGTTTTGCGGGAAATAATAATACGCGAGTCGTTCACGCGATTTTTATTCTTTCACGACGCGCTCAGAAAAAAATCTCTAGCAAGGGAATGAATCGCGGTGAAAAAAATTTGTAGACTCACTGCTGCCGCTGCTGTGTTTATTTTATAAATATGTAAAAAAAGTCCTTGTGACGTTGCTCAAAATCACGTATTTTTTTTTCTTCTGTATTTCATCTATTATTGATATTTCGTGAATAGTGTGGATATGTATGTGCGGGCTGGCAAAACTACACTGTGAATAGTTCTCGATGTGTAATGTCGTCGGGAACGAGACACGCTATCTTCCGGGGCAGAATAAAGGTTAGGCGAGGTAAGTGTTCCAGTTCTCGATCGTTTTCACAAGACCTGGCAACCTTTCCAGTCATTCGTCCCAAAATACTTCTTTCGTACACAATAATCTTACAAAAAGCTCCAATTTTATTGTCAAAAGTACATTCCACAATTATCGAAAAATTGACTATAATTTATAACAAAAAACATAGACCATTTTGGCAAAACTTAACCTCGCGTAGGTTTGAAAATAATTTCATTTTTTACCTCGATATCGAACGTTCCTGAGCGCAGTCTCCTCACAACAATGACGATTCATTCATCTCAGCACATACGTGTTATAACAGAGATAGTTTGAGTATCGCACACATCTATAAACAACTGTCAAAAATAAAATAAAATAATGATCTTTCAAAAATTATCGTAGAGAGGGTATAAAGTGTCAAAAAAAAAATTGAAAAATGTATATGGCTCTTGCACAGGTGAATGATTTACGGAGAATGAACTTGAAAGTTGAAAACCCGATAACCAGAAGCCGACGCGAAATGGTCTTTGACCGGAAGTTGCAGGATTTATCATGGAAACGACGTGGAAAAAGAGAGTAGATATTTACGTTTTAAATGTTATCTACGTGTGTTCATTTTTCTCGACTATTATTCTCGCGGTTTATTAAAAAATAGACAACATGTCCCGCTACATTTATAAAATTTATTCCGGAATTCGGCAAATATTTATCCTTGGGAGTTTCGAATACACCGAGAGAAAGGAATGATAAATTTTACTATACAAAAGTGACAATTGTACTAATTATTATGGAACTAATTATATTCTGTTTAGATTCTATCCTAATACTTTATTTTACTATAAACATATATTTAGTTATAAAATAATCAGCATAGTTGTCACTTTATGATAAAATCCACTATCGTGATTTCTCTCAGTGTACGAGAGTTCGATATACGATGTGAATTCAAGTAAGAGAAAATTAAGACTGGTCCGTAGATCGAGGCAAACGATTCACTCAACCCGTTCGTTTTGTTTGCTCGCATAGTCGTAGTAGTAGTAGTAGCAGTAGTAGTAATAGTAGAAGTAGTAGTAGTAGTAGTGGTAGTAGTAGCAGTAGTAGTAGTAGTAGTAGACAGGAGTATATCGGTTTGTCTCTGCGCGTCGTCTGGCTTGGCTCCCTTACATCCCCTATCCGCTTATTACTCCCTCCACCCACCCCACTACCTCATCCTTCTCCGGCTTACCTTATCGGCCCCGCAGTCTCCGCCCCCACCCCTTTCTCGTTCTTTTTTTCCTCGTGGATTCAGAATAAGCAGATATCTCTCTGCAGTAAAATGTGACATCCAAGGAGACACACAGTAAGTCCGTAATAAAATAAACGACGTTACTTTTCTAAACTTGACTGTGAGTTTCTTCCGAACCGACAATCAATTATTTACGAAATTAACTTATATATTTCTTCTCATCATTGCACTGTCGAAAAAATCAAAAGTATATAATAATGATGAAATTTAAAGCTCTACATAGATGACACAGCAGTGAATCTCAAAATGATAATCGCGCGTTGGCTATAAGGGCTGGTACACATGTGCGTTAAATTCGTAAAATCCTGACTCTGGTTTTTGCTAAAAACTTGCCAATTTTTTGAGTCTCAGTTTAGCAAGCTATCTATTACAAACTTGAGCATGTTTTAACAATAATTTAATCATTTTTGTCTTGTTTAAACAATTGAATAAAATTTTTTAGTAAAACGTTTTGAATTTACTGTCTATACAAAATTAACACTACTACGAATATATAAAAAAAATTCACAAGAATATCATACTTTTAAATTTGTATTTAGTGCAGATTTACGAATTCTCCATATGAAGCAATCTTAAATCTTAATAACTTTGGAGTTTGATAACTCTTAAACCATTCAGTAAAATGATTTCAAATTTCGGTATAACATTTTTTTATATATTATATATAATATTTAAGAACAAAAAATAAAAAATAAATCAAATTCTCATATATTGAAAAACATCGTTTATACATCCTTAAGGTAGTTGGTTTGATGTGACAGTCAAATCCAAAAGTTTTTCCTGTTTTGATAACGTTTTTCTGACGTTCACAGTGATTTGCGAGTTTAAATTTATTAAGAAAAGTTGTTGCAAATTGATTAAAGAATAACATACTCTGAATTCAAGTTTATCCAAGGTTAGAAATACTTGGTGTATAATTAACAAATTTTTTACGATACATTTTTTTTAAAGATGAAACAATTTCTTCTATGTTGTATAAAAATCTCTGCAAAATTTTAGGAGATTTTATCGTCTGGAATTCGAGATATTTATTGTTGAAAATTGTAGTTTTAACATGCACTCTTACAGAGAGTGTACAGAAAAATGTAATATTTGTCATTAAATATCTCAACTTCTTTTAAAATTTGGTACACATCTACATATGACGTTAAAGAAAATGTATGCAAAATTTTAACAAAATCTATCGATGCTTATTTTACAGACCAACCACTTTAAGGAGAGTATGGTGTGATTTAAAGTTAAAATTTCGAAAAAAGATGAAAATGGCACTTTTTGAAATTCTTAGGCATTCTTAGGTTGTTGCGTAATTAAAGAAAAAAAAAGTATAACATTCTCGTCTACAAATAATACTAACAGCAATATATATGAATTTCATAATTGTGAATTACTTGAGAAGTGTGCAAATGTGACTGTTATATTATATATTAATTATATTTTGAATCGCATCACTTGTGGTGAAAAGTTTTGAATAAATTTTATTACGTTTTAGGAAATGTAGAATGACGAGGGGGTAGGTTAATTTCTGTAGTCTCGTTACATGCCGAGAAGCTGTAAAATACAGAGCGCTTGATCGGGCATGTCGTGAAAAGTGAGATAATAATTAATCGTTTTCGTGCATCGAACTTTTATTTTAGATATTCCAAAATTTTGCAACGCAAATTTCAGCAAAACCTTCTCGTTTCGATGAATAATCGTTAAACGATCTTATTCCTATATCAATCACTATATTGTTTATACAATATCATTTCACTCGTAACTCGATCGGAAACGGTAAAAAAATGTTTTTTTCTTTTTTTTTTTGAAAAAAATAAATGTATACATTCGCACCGAGGCAGTGAGAGGAATAAGAAAAGGGAGTCTCGTTATGTCTGTCGCGTGTCGCTACTACTACTGGTTGTACTAGGAGGCTTGAACGCGGCTTCGAGACTCGAGTCTCTCGAGTCCCGAAGCGCCCGGCAAGGTTACGGTTACGCCAGATCGATCGGATCGTCCCTCACCTGAGAGAAACTTGACGATTCGACTTGGCAGCTCTGTGTATGGAAATCGAGAAAGAGATTTGAGGAAAAAGAGCGCAAAACGATTATTTTTGTAAAAACACCGATGAAACAAAAAAATTAAAAAATTTACAGTTTGCGGTAGAATTAGATATTTTTTAGTCTCCAATATTATCGCTTATCGAATCATATATACGTATATATATTGGAATCTTCTACTATTACCGGATGTCAATTATAATAACAAGCACATGAAAATATTTTCGTAAATATAATAATGATATATTGTCAACCCTTCGCGGTCGCACATGGTCGTCAGACCATCAGACGAATTTTCTGTTAGTATTAAGGTGTGATATGGTCATGGTATCGTTTATTACTTATTTTGTTAAAATTTTTCATAAACTTTCTTTACCGTCGTATGTACATGTATGTCAATTTTTAGAAGGTTTCACCATGCGGAAGTCGAGATATTTATCGGTAAAAATTAAATTTTTTTGTATCCTTCCATAAGAGCGCGTGTTAAATATTGCGATCTTCAACAATAAATATCTCAACTTCTACGTGGCGAAGCTTTCTAAAATTTTGCACACATTTTTA
>JAPYYW010001906.1:0-38723 GCA_030522545.1 Cremastinae sp. A BG-2022a | reverse complement strand
AATTAAATTTTTAAAATTTCAAAAAATTTGGTGAGTCACACTGGGTCTCGTGGACCCATGAAAAATTTTGACGCACGTCAAATTTTTTTCTAATGAGTAAATATTAGCCAAAAGTCAATGCGCTCCGCATAATACACGCTCTATTCCGATGAATCGATTAGAGGCCTCATGTCTTTTTTAATATAGATAAGATCATAAAAAAAAATTTCTCAAAGTTCTGTTAAAATCGTTATCCCGAAGTTTTGTTAACGAAATTATATTTACATCCACATTTATTATTATTATACATATACGTCCTTTGAAAATACGCACGGGTATATGTACCAGTTTCCATTTACTCTCTGGCAACTTAGCAACACCATCAGGCCAAATTAGTTTCAGACCTCGAAACGCGAGAGTGAGAAATGCATTCGCGAAATGGTGTTTTCAACGGGCTGAAATTCTCGGAGCAGCAGCATCTCTCGGTGAGACCGTAGGAAAATGGGAAAAGGCTTTTGCCACTAGTAAAAGGGAGACAGCAGAGATGGGGAGAGAGAGAGGGAGAGGCGGGATCCCATATCCTTGCGCGAAGTCTCTGTCTCAGTCAGGCTGGTCCAATGGCCCGCTCTTGTTTCTCACTTCATTTTGCATAACTGCTGCTTCTTACCACCTGCATACACGCGCAGTGACGTTAAAACCCGACAAGCTGTGTTCCTCGAGGTTTACCAGCTTGCTGGTCCTTCCTCATCATTTTTCGCGAACCATAACTTTTTACTCAACATTTTAGTACGTATGCTTTACTGTTTAATTTTTTTTGTCCAACTGCACAGTTGGATATATAATTTATTCTCGCATAATGAATAGAAATCGACGAAGATTATCGGCCACTTTTTGATTATTATTGAAACGCTTCTTTGCCCGTTCCTCCGCATTCGTTATCTCGTGAGAAAAATTCAATTCAACCCTCGGTGTCTCGCTGAAAAAAAACGCTGCTGTAAATTAATTTACGCAAATCTTCCGTGGTATAAATTTTTTGTTGGAGGAATGTAATTTCCCAGTAGGTGAAAGGTAGAGGGAGAGACGTTATGTGTGCGGGAATACAGCTCGAGGGAATCTAGAGAGTCACCCACGGAGTCGTCTACTGTTAGCCAGCTCGGTAATTACCCTCGTGTACCTTCACCAGATATCCAACGCCGAGCTTCCGACTTCTCCACCACCTACGCAGAGTCTTGTATTTTTATCTCATAACCGACTTGAACTATCTTAATTGCCTGGACCCGTCCAACCCTGGATCCGGATATTTAAAGCCCTCGCGGGCGATCGATTACTTTTTATCAACTTTAGCGCCAACAATAACATCCCTCTGCCGATGCACTTTACTCCTCTCCCAGTTTATTATCCCTTTTCCACCCCCACACTGTTTGTATTTGAAAAAATAATTGTTCGCGAGGTTAAAAATAATCTCGCGATAACAAAGTTTACCTCATATATATGTATATAGTCAGAGAGCGAAAAGAAGTTTTGTAAATTACTCACTCGCACGTTACTCCCTCGTTAATTCATTCCAGCCGCAAAGCTTGCTTCATGGGGATAGTTATCAAATTCGAGTTTTTCTCCTTACGATGATATCGCGAGGATTATTTTTCGTCAGAACAAATATTTTTCGTATAAAGGCGAAATATGCGGGAGATAAAAATTCTCGGAAATGGAGTCAGTCACCGTGAGGGAGACACAGATAAAATAATAAAGCCGATAAGGGAAAAAGGCTGTAACGCACGACACCGAATCGACGAGACGTGAGAAGACGTGCTCTCCCGAGAATTCCAAAATACACGATCGAGACTCGTTCTCTTTTTCCACTTCTATTTTTTTCTTCCTTTTTTCCCTTATCTCCGATAATGGTCCCTGCCATTCTCGGGCGTTCTCTCATTACTCTTCGAGACAATAGCGAAGCGTTAACGTACGGCGCCATCCTGTTATTTCGAACGGGCACGCTCTGTAGTCACGATCACTCCGATGATCGAAATTGAGCGTCGAGTCTGAGCAGCGCGATATTTGATATTTTCCCCTCATCATCAGATATTATTCCTGATGAAAATCGGAATAACAACATTCGATACTTCTATTTCGTCAAATTATTTCTATGAATAATTTCCATTCAATTAAACTTTCATCGTTGATATTTGTTTACAAAAATAA
Source organism: Cremastinae sp. A BG-2022a (assembly GCA_030522545.1). NCBI lineage: Eukaryota > Metazoa > Arthropoda > Insecta > Hymenoptera > Ichneumonidae > Cremastinae sp. A BG-2022a. The sequence continues at coordinate 36,545 of JAPYYW010001906.1, read as the reverse complement.
ACTTTCTCAATTCAAAAAATATACACGCGAAAACACAAAATGTGAAAAAGTTTCTCTCTTCGGTATTATTATTTGATCCGTGACAAAAAATAGTTCGAAAAACACGAATAAACTTTCTCGTTGGGCAGTGTGTGTATAAAAGTTTCGAAAATGAGAATATTTTAACAGAAAGAAAAACACGCGAGGATAAGTTAAATTCCTCTTAATCGATGAACTTTGCGATAAGTTCATTTTTTTTCTCCATTTGGTTTTTTTTTTCACGGGATACACGTTATCGTGTCCAGCACAATGGACGTTGATACATACGTGTTAGAATGCAAAACGTCAAGAGAGTGAGCTTTTTTTTTCTTTATTGCTTGAACTTCGCATTATCCTCGCGGCGATTCTCTCCTCGGTGATAGCCGAGTGTCGCGACAGTGATGAGGAATACTTTTGCCTGATGGAGGTGTACCGGGCGATCACGAGGTTCATGCGATCGCGAATATGAATTTTTTTATCGCGTCCGATAAGGGCTTATCAGATCGTCCGCGTACGGTTTACGAGAGTTTACGATACTATTTTATGAAGAGAAGAGAGAAAACGAGAGAAAAAGAGAAAGAAAATAATATTTCCGTTATCAAGATACATTTTGTACTTTTGTCGCTTTTCCACCCTTAAACTTTTTTTTTTCTCGCTGTGATGCAGCGCTGACGTGGGTAATCAACGAGAGTTGTAAATACACAGCCAGATCGTAAATCGGGGAAAAAGGATATCTGTCTTAGCGGCTTGTGGCTCAGTCTCGATTCTCACCCTCGAATATACTTCGCGTTCCCTCTCCGGACTTGTGTACATTAATCAAAATGTACACGCGTATATTCGGCTTCAAAATTTCATGCCATTTGTCAAAACGATTCATATCTCGTGAATAAGTAGTTTTCCTTCCTTTCGTGAGAGTAATATTGAAAGGCAGCTGTCGGGTGTCAGGAAATTGTGTTAAAAAAGTGACTAAATTTTTCTCTCCATCTTTCTACTCTTATCTCCCAATTTTTTGTCACGAAAAATCGAAAACCAGGTGCCATTTTATTCAGCATGTTATGCGACGATTCATTTCCATTTATACATAAAATTTCGAATAATCAGCCAATTAAACCTTTTCGATCTGGTTACGATATTGGTCGAATTGCATGAGAAATTCTCAACGTTAGCATATTTGCTGCTGATAACGTGATAATAATAAAAATGACGATACTCATCGAGATATTTCGCATAAATTTTCGATTCTGCGGTCATACAAAAATTTACATGGAAGCAATACATATATTATATAAAATAGCAATGAAAATTTTGACATAAATTCTCGAGCATTAACATCAATTAATTTTAAATTGATATATTTATCGCAAAAATAAAGTGAAACGAACAGAATATGTATGATTTTGACGCTTAAGGTGATAAATCTATTATGATCGATTTAATTAACGTATTAATTTTTTATATGTTATGTTACCTGCATGGAGACCATCATAAAAGTATGAATTTATAAAGGTGAATAAACTTCAAGTCAAATAATTAATGCACATGGAGAAAAACTCGTACATATGGCATAATAATGATCGCGTGATGATCGCAACCCTATTTTCGCGGAGCAAAAATATGCGTACGCAGTGGGGAATTCAAATAAAAAGAAAAAATTATCGTGAGTGGTATGAATGGGGCTCGATCTTTCGTACTTTTTCTGCGAAGAGACAGCTATTAATCACAGAGCCTTGGATGCGAAAGATCAATTGAAACTTTTATCGGACGTTGAAGCATTTAGCAGCACCAGTCCGCTAGATGGCGGGTTAATGGAATCGCGCGACGACGCGCGAAAACGGGACAATCGCGTTTTGATGCACACCGCTGAGAGAGCGATCGACGCTGCGATTGTTGCTGATTGTTTTCTCGATTTTATCTACTCACAAAATGCAATTCCGCGAATCCGTACATTTTTCTCTCCCCCGAGATAATCCACGGGAGAGAGAAAAAAAAATATACTCTGTTTATTATACGCTTCGATCTCTCATTCCACGAGCTTCATCCGATAAGCGTTTTGTTTATCAGCGTTAAAGCTCTCCGATGTCATTTAAAATTTCACTGTTTCGAAAAATGTGTCGACGATAATTGAGTTTTTCGCTCTCGTCAAAATTTGTCGAGCTCTTATAAAATTGGATATTACGTAAAATAGCGAGTGATGAGGAAAAACGACAGTCAAGAGCAGAACGAAAATCGATCGAAAAATACTCCCGATAGTATATATACAGTTGATCGTGTAAACACGGGAGAACGTTGTACATGCGTTTGCGTATTATATATGTATTATTTCAGCCAATGTCTGTGCTTCTGTCGCCAAGACTGTAATCGATGGTTTTTATGTACACAGCTAGGGACTCGTGTACGCGCGGAAGAGACAGAGGGCTAAAGCTTTAGTACAAAAATAGTGAAGCCAGAGAAAACGACATTTTTTGCAAATAACGATTACCTTCGTTTATATGAGAAACGAAAGAAAAGGGAAAAACAGACTCGGAGTTCAGAAAGAGAGAGAATGGAGTGGACTAGAAACAGACAAATACAAGAATATAACGACGCGAGTTACCGATTTTTTTACACCTTTTTACCGCACAACCCCACGACTATGTGTGAGACTAAAAAAAAATGTAACAATCCTCGTATTCTGGCGGTTAACGTTTCAGACGTTCCAATTAATTATACAACAAACCATTCTTTATGATTATTATTTTCCTCTTTTCTGTGAGCGTGCCAGACGAACGTATCGAAAAACTTTCGAAGGTCTGCGACGGTAAATTTTTAAAAGGTTCGCAGGTCGGAAACCTGTATATATAGTAACCAAGGGGTTTTTTTCAATATTCTTGTGAAACATTTCAACGAGTGGAAAATGTGTGCGGAATACATTTTTTCTCTATGATGAAACTGTGTGGGGGAAAAAAATGGAGAAAAATTATTTCCGTTGAGCGAAAGGATGAGAGGGAAGATAGAGGAAGCAGAAATATTTAAAATCAGTTGAACTGACATAAATTCTTTATTCGTTACTCCGAAGCCTCGAAAGAAAAAGAGAGGGAAAGAGGAGGAAGAAGGATCGAGGAAAAAGAAAAAAATCGACCTGCATTCTGATAGTGCAATCTCTCTTCCGCAAAGAAAATCGCGTTCCAGATGCTACTGCAGACATTAAGACGACATCCCGTTCCACCGTCATAATATCAGCGTCGTAGAGATGTTGAAACGGCGTGTCGGCTAAGGTCTCAGCAGAAAGCCGAGTTTTTCGTTGCTACTCTGAGGAAAATGGAAAATTGAATTTCAATCTTGCCAAAGCGGATAGCAAATTCGAGAGAGAGAGAGAAAGAGAGATACGCCTGAAAAGGAACCCGATGAAGGTATATGGGAGCGAGATTATCGGACCTCCTAATGGAGAGCACCAAAGTTACGCGCGAGCGAGCATCCCGACCGATCGTCGGATAATTCGCGACGCCTCGAAAATTCCGAATTGATGATAATTCATTAAAAATTATAATTCATTTTCCGCAAAACAATGAACCATGCGGGATTCATTTCACATCAATGATATACAATTTATCATCGGTGAAAGAAAGACAAGTTGCAAAATGAAAGAAAAATTAGAGCGACACTCGCTTGAACGTAGCGACCGAATGTTAATTAAATTTCAAATTCAATAATTGAATATAAAATTAATTGGCTTTAATAATGGGACAAATTTATGTGAACAGCGGTGGATTTTCTCATATTGTGAGCATATAATATGCTGCTCTAGAAATCGTTCTTCCAATTTAATTTTTAAATGTCACTACTCAGTTCATGATCTGCATATTTCTTTACATAAATACATCAACGATAGCAAACGTGTTCCAACGTTTGCTAATTTATAACGAGTGCGTTAATTACGGCAACGCTGACATTGAGATTATTTGAGAATCAAAACGAATATCGTAAATGGCAGGAATTTCGTACAGGAACGCGGAAATTGCTCGTTATCGCGCGGTTTCAGAATTTACTGCAGACATGTATATTTATATATTATACATATATGTATTTCGAACTATCCACTAGATTTTCTACACGGTACGGTAGAGAATAAGAAGGGAGAGAAAAAGGGGAAAGCGAAGCAAAGAAAATACACTGCAGACTGCCATAACGATCGACTGTCGAGAGTCCTACGTTGGCGCTTTTCAATTAAATTGTGTTCGAGTAGTGATTCGAACGAATTAATAAATATTTATTTGGAAAATAAAAAATTTATTCGTTTATTTTACTATTTCAATAGCTACGTATTTGAAAAAATGAAGCAATCAAATTTTTATTTGCGATCTCCGGGAATTATTGACAAAATAGCCTTCGGTATAGAGATTTTTTACCGAAAAATAATTGTTCGCTTTGACTTTTTCTTCATAGAGCCGGGGATGAGCGTGCATGATGAACGATTTAAAAAAAATTGTATACTCGGTGTTTGAGCTGCAGAAATTATGTTTTCCTGACAATGAAAAATCATCGAATATAAAATCGGGACGAGTTCGATTCGTACGTTCGAACGGCGACACGCAGAATGTGAAATATGCTTTTGATAAATAACATGGGGGATGAGAGAGTACGAGCTAGCGATTTCTGTTGATAAACGAACACGAATATAATAAAGTGTACCGGATTTTCCCGGGTATTCGATCGCGTACGGATCACCGCGCTATTTGCACAGGTATCACGAAAAAATCCCGTACACGTAGGATTTACAGAATTTAAAAAAAAAAAGAAAAAAAGTAAAAAAGCAATTAAAATCTACAATAACGAGGAATTATTTCGATGTCATACTTCAACCCATCATCGTTTGAAAATAAAGTGTCACACTTGTTCACGAGTGATCGATGACCATATGATTTACGACCTTTCCAATATTTTACTTTTACATCATATTGCTCTATTTTTTATTTTCTCAACGCGTAATAAATATTTGGAAATTAGTACGAACGATGTGTTTCACGGCACGATAAAACTTATTGAAAAATAATAAGAACTCATTAGCGAGCGTAATGAATATGTTGTGTGCATTTGAGGGCGCGTCATATATCGTCGATGTTGAAATTCAACATATATTTGTTATTAACTTTATCGGATAGCGTTGCAAAGTGTGAAATAAATTCCGAGGTAAATGTTGGCTGTCGTGAACACTTATGAATCGACGACATATGCAAAGCGAGGGAGTGCACGCAGATAAGCACACACGCATGAAATTTCTAATTAATCGGGAAGGTTTCTGGATTAGTTGAACGCAAACATTTATTAATAATCAAACTCTGGTTGCTCGGATATGAGAAGGTACTGCGCGTTGGGGGGAGTACACGCGGGAACGAGAAACCCTCAAATATCGTACGTTGCATGCATTGCACGATTCAAGCAGCGGAGACTCCGAGCTAACTAGAGATCTTCAATCTGCGAGGAAAATTATGTCCATTGAATTTACGCCATTTTATCTCGTTCCCAACTCGGAGCTATATTTTCCCTTCCTCCCAGTAATTGCTTGAGAATTTAGCGGCTGGAGAATTCAGCTATATCTACGAAATTTAACGACACGTAATGTAAGCAATTATTACGTAAGGTACGAGGGCTGAAATCGGAATAGCACGGGAGATTCCCCGTTACCAATTCCAATAAATATCTTTGTCAATTGCTGACGTTTTAAATGAGCTTTTAATTTGCCCGATCCAGAGTCTCTGTCCGAAAAATATGGGGGGGTCTTATAAAGCCTTTTGTTTATGAGCGATCGATATGGCGTTTGTGTGTGTCTATACGAGAAACCGTGTGGCTAAAACTGGCGTTAATACCCCGACTCCTCCGATATTCTCATGACCCTACTTTCGCATATTATGCCACTGGAACGAGGCCACAACCCCTTCAAGTTTCCTCGAGAATTCCTCTCTCTCCTTCTCACTTCCCAGTTGCCTCGAATACTCGCTCTCTTTCTCTCTCCCTGTAGCCGTCAAGTGTTCACGAGAATATCGCTTTGAAACTTTGAGTGCTCGAGCATACAAGTTCCAAAGGCTTGAGCTTATACCGTAACCCGCCAGAATAAACGCAATTTTCGTATAAAGTTCGTTACCGGGGAGAAAAAAAAAATAGAATCCACGCACTCGTCCGCTCTATGGGAAATTTCAAGTCAGGCTTTGCTCACCTATTATCGAAAACCTCATATTCCAGTCGAGAAGTTTTAATATTTCTCACGTGTACTTTTCGCAGACGAAAGTTGCGCCGCCAAAAAAAAATACGAAAGCATTATTAACTCGAGAAAAATAATATTTTTCTTCGTCATAAATAAAACATCGGGCTCGTTATCTGAATTTATGGAAGGAGAGATCAAGACAAATAATGGAGTTCTGCGTATATCTTTTTGAGGAGAAAGCTTGCAAGAAAAATTCTCCGCACAAGCAATCGAAAAGTTTGAAATTTACGCGCAAACATAGCGTTCGCATGTTCTCATCTTGACCCAAAAGGGATGAGAAAAAAATTGGGGTGGATGCGTCGCGGGATAAAAAGCTTTTCGCGTAGTTGCTTTAACTTTCCGTCTCTGGTTCTACAAGTGGAGATGTGTATCACGGAAAGTAGCGCTAGACACTTTGTACGAACACGCCTGGGCTGACAAAGAATCAAATTCGAAATATTTTTTTTTGTTTCCGAATAAAATTACAAATACCTCGGAAATCATGGTAGAGCGGGTGTCGAATAAAATTCTTCTTGCGGAATTTGGACAAGAATGGAATGAAGTATGAAATCGGTATAAATTCGAATATCAGGGTTGAAAGGACCAAAACTGAGCTTTCGCAAATTACATTCGTCGTCGCGCAATGCGCATTGAGTATTCCGTCTTTGAATAACTTTTGGTATTTCCACAACTATGACGGTAGATTGGGCTTCGTAGAGAGCGAGAGAGGGAGAAAGTGAGAGAGTTTGACAGATGCTGAGACGCGAAGAGTGAGAGAGTTAAATAAAGGAAGGGAAAGAGAGAAAGGGAGAAGGAATGGAAGAAGGGAGAGGGAGAAGGTGAAAAGACAGTGGAGTACCCGGTCGTGGACCAAGAGAGCAAACCCGTATAATTGAATTTCTACTATGAATGTTGGAAGGTCTCGGAGCAAAATTCAATTACAAATAAGCACCTGCGGCATTGCGAAGCTTCCGCTAGAAGGCCCGCAAGGTGTCGAAGAGAGATGCCGTGCAGTGAAACGGCTTGTCACGACAGTGAAATTATTAGTCTTGTTGACAATCGAACTTTCGCAATATGGAAATATTCATGGCCGCTAAAATCCGATTGATAACATGTTAAAGCAACCTTCGCGACAGCAAATTCCCATACAATTGGCCGAACTCTTAAAGCAGCTCGATTAATTTGCGAACAAGATTTATTGATCTGACAAATTAACCGAATATACCGAAGAGAAAGCTTCGCAAAATTATTTATTCGGTTAACCCATTCGATTTATCGAATTGTCGACACGTACAAACACCTTTCAAACTTTAACAATTTGTGAAAACTTTCCACCAACGAATTCAATCGTTGAAAAGGTATTTTTACTTAAAAATTGCATAATGAAATATTAAGAGAAAAACACGTAGATAATATTATGAAAAATCTTTTTTCTCCTCTAAGCTTTTATTATTTGATAGACAAATGAGAAAATAATAGAGGAAAATAGAGCTTATAATCTCAAAAGAAAACGATCATGAGCTGCGCTTTATTATTGCCTTGGTGCAATATTATATCAAAGCTAATTAAATATGACAGATATATTTGATGATTTCATAGAATTAATAAGCGAAAATTAACTAACGTAGAAAAAAATTTAATTATTCACAGAATAATTGTTTATTACGAATTCTTAAATTTATAATTTATTTTTATTTGTAATTTGATAAATTGAGTTGCTACCATCAGGTATAATATTCAATTCTCTATTGAGATAATATACTATTATTTTCTTTCATATAAAAATAAATATTTTATCAATGATAATGTTCACATAAATGTCCTTACGCGTGGATTCGTTGTGGAGCAAATGTAAACGCTGATGATTGTATTAATTAAAAATGCTAGATTAAACATAATAAATTTAGGTACATACGCGTAATGATATATATGATCACTTATAATATGATTATTTACTTATCGCTCTAATTATCGAGAATAATTTGACTCTTACAATAGTCCTCTCAATCCCCTAGCCAATAAACTTGCGTTAAATTACACTTTGCAATAAGCGAGGATCGAAAGTAAAACCGTAATTTGCGCCGAAAATCCATTGATGCTTAAAACAGCTCAACAATTTGTATTTACGCGTGATTAGTCGTAATTATATCTATTCGTATTCCAACAATAATTCAGTTTCATTATCGAAATTTTCTATAATCATTTGTAAAGTCAAATTTTGAGCACTTGATTCTAATTCCCGTGGCATATATTTTATTCATTTTTCAATATCAAGTTATAGGATGCTTGGTGAAAGGAATGACATATCGTATATTTCGTTGACACTGTCGAAAAAAGTCCAGATTTTTCAGAAGTGTCAAAATATTCGTGTTTGAAAAGTATGCGTATGCGAAGAGATATAAAGTTTATATATGGGGTCAAATATATGTCGAACGCAATAAAATACAGGCATGCTGCATACGGACGTTTGCATCGGCCGCACGATCTTTCTCTCTTTCTGCTCGGTCTCTCTTTCCTCGGCATATCCTTCCGCAACTGTTATCTCGCTATTTTCTCGGTCGTTAACGTTCTGCGTGCACGAAACAGTCGCAATGCCGGTCGTGTGGATTCACGAGGGCATTTGGTACCAGCCAAAATATCTCCCTTGAAACCCTTTTCTCGCATCACAGCCCAATAGACCCGTTGTCGTTCTCTCGAGCAGCGAGAAATACACGAACGGTTTTGTTGTGAAACTTTGACTCCGTGTACACGCTCTCGCGGAGCTTAAGAGAGCATCCCGGCTCGAATTTCTCCGGAGAAAGCTTCCTCGCCTATATAGAGAGGACCTCCTGGTTTCGAATGACCCTACCATCGAGAGAGGTCCCTCTCTCTCTCTCTCTCTCTCTCTCTCTCTCTCTCTAGAAAGAGGAAATACTCTCGGAGCACTCAAACAGACGTCACGAGAGCGTCGCCTTCGCTCTTTCAACAGAACATTCTCTCCTTTATTTCGCTTTTTATTTTTCATGCGAAAAATTTTGCCAAAATTTCGTCTGCGAACAGTCAACCCATACACGAAAATATCGGGGGGGTTAAACAATCGAAATATAAATAAGGAACTACTATAAGGGATGAGATAAAAAAAAATTTCAGTGATGTTAAGAGCGAAAAGTTCTCGAGAGAGAAACATACATAATCTTGGCGTCGAAACGTGATAGAAACGAGGGATCGGGAGAGGCAAATAGATGCCGAAAAGTTGGGAGAAACGAATTTGGGAATAGCCCGAATCCCCTTTTTACTTATTCGTTCTCGATCGGCCGATCCGTCTCGCTAAATCTGCGAGAGCGTGTGTCACGGTGGAGTTTACGTTCGTCGAGACGTAAATCGTGTGTGCCCGACCCGACCGGAGGCCAAATACTAACAGGAATCACGTAGGAAAGATTTTTCGTAATTTGTCGTGGCTGTCACACGTATACGAGAGCGCGGGTGAATCGCGGCGAGCGCAACGCCGAGTTGCGGTCTCAAGGCGTCGTGTATTTTACCTTGAATCGAGAAAGTGACGAGAATGAATTGCGCAAAAAGCCAAGCAAAAAGAAAATCCTATCATGCGCGATGAAAAAGGTTTGTATATTTTTTCCATTCTACCATTCTTTTCACGTAAATGAAACGAATATATTTCCTTCATCTCGAAACTTTGACGCTGTCCTATAAATTTTCGTTGCAATTACGTTCTCCGATGCAGAATGAAATCTTTTTTTAAAATATGCATTTACAAGAATTATTCAAGCTTTGACAATTTATATTGCGGAATGAAAATAGTTTTTACCTTATTCCCGATTCCATCGTGAATTTTTAAAGTGAAAATAATAGAAAGTGAGACATTAATTTCACAGCGGGAAGAAGGGTCGTAAGGTACGATGATAACAAGCCAGTTCAAAGGGTCAAATAAATTATATTTCAGGTTGGGTATACGGGTCAGGGGAGAATGAAAAAATGAACAGGAGAGAGTTCATACATTTGTGAAGATAAGAGACAAAACAGCGCTAGGAATAGAATGAAAAACTCAGTAAAAGAAGAAAATGAGAACGTGGAATAAAAAGTAAGGAAAAAAAATGTAAAAAAAAGGCTTGGGAGTGTATGCAAAGGAAGGAAGAAGCGAATGATCTCTGGCAACAAAGTTTCCTCGTTCGAAATGAACTCGAATACGAGTGTGTACCTGAATACGTACGGAAAATCCCATCTCTCGGCTCCGGAGTTATAGCTCCGAACAGTAACAGTACATAATATACGCGGATGCAATTTTCTTCCTTTTTCAACCTCCTTTTCTTTTTATTCGCAATAGACTACGCCAAATCGAAGTGAAAAATCGAGAAGTATCAGTCGTTCGACTGCTCTTTATTATTTTTATCATCCTTCTTCTTTCTCTTACATCTCATCGGTATCATTTTTTCACCTCCTTCGTTTTACTTGAGGAATGTATAAAATTTTGTGTTTCCCGTTCTTTCCGCTCTTTTCTTTATTCTCCCCTTTTCTTTATCACAATCAAAGTTCGTTATACTCGCGCGAGTCTCTCGCGTATCGATAAATGGATACACACGCGCTCGATACTCGTATCTATACAGTCGCATAATGCAATATACTCGTCACTTTTATATTTTTTCGTCTATCACCCACGGGAATGTTCGTCGTTCGAAATCGCGAGTATATCTCCGGGGATAAGCTCGAGGCAAACACTCATCGTGGTTTGAATATTTAAGGCCATCAAGATCTCGCGTATTCACCACACTCCCATGATCCATGTGTTGCGTACAAGCCGAGAAAAGGATGAGAGCGACCCGCAGGTACAAATCCGATCTGCGCTACTTCAGCTTTCTCTCTGTTCTAACCACGTTCTCGTGTATTCTCTCTCCAACATTTTTTCGTCGTTTCTTTTCTCTCTCTCTTGAATACCTAACTCATTTTCCCACTGGGTATTCTATCGAGGCGGAATAAGAAGAGAAATGCTCTTTTCGCCGTTTTGCCCTATTCGGATAACGTCCATCTTTTAATAATGTGTCAGAGCTGGGAGGAAAAGAAAGCGGAGGAAGAGGGTCGAGGCTAAAAAAAGAAGAGATCAGAAAAAGAGAAGAGGCTATCGAATATCTCGAGAGGTTAAAGAAAAAAGCTAACATACGTGTCTTGAATAATATCGACATATCATTCTCTTCTCAAAAAGATTTCCTTGAAATTTTTATGGAGTACCACTTTGGATTATTGAAAATAACTGGAATCGCGATGGTAAAGATTCGTGTTAAAATTCGTCAAATATTTAAAGCCCAAAAATGTCTTTTGTATATTATGAAATATTAAGAGTAAAATTAAAAGAGCGAGTGACGTGTTTAATATTTCAATTGTGATTATCAACGAGTGATGAATTCGTACAATTTGACGATAATTTTCGATTACCAGGACTGTCTGGGCAAAAAATAAATGATGTCCTAAAAAGGACTATGTTTTTTTTATCTGGTATAAAAAATTAAGGACACTTCTATACGTTGAGATCCGTTCGTCCTGTGATTAATGAGATGGTTGAAGATGGGGAAAAAATTGATGAAAAAGAAAAGAATCGAAGCTATATATATATACGCACATCGAGGCGAGGAACGATTGGAGAAAGAAAAAAACTATAACACAATTTCCGGAGGGTGGCATGGTTTCTCGTAACATCACAAGGAATCTCTCTCGCTGTTGAGAGTCAAATCGGTGAATAAAATGAAATTTTATACCGATTATGTACATTACTGTTCCGATACAGAAATATTGGCGATTAAATTTTTGCCATAAATCTTTAACAATTATTTCTATTGAACCATCCATGATTGGACAAAAAAGAAATGTACCAAACCAAAATTTCTCTACTTTTGAAGATAATAAAATATATTTCTCAAAGTAAAAATAATAAAAGTAAGAACAGTGTCTTATAAAAATGTAGCAGGAGAAATATTTTTCAAATTCAAAAAATATTTTTCCAATAATTATCGACTGATTAAATGATGTCGTCTCTTTATTTTAAGCCAACATTTCTCTACCTTTCAAGAGATAATAAAATATTTTTCAAAGTAAAAATAGTAAGAGAGCAGTCCGATAAAACTGTGGCGCAGGAGAAATATCTTTCACGTTAAAAAAATATTTTTCCGATAATTATAGATCGATTAAATGATGTCGTCTCTTTATTTGAAGCCAAAATTTCTCTATCTTTCAAGAGATAATAAAATATTTTTCAAAGTAAAAATGGTAGAGAGCAGCCCGATAAAACTGTGGCGCAGGAGAAATATCTTTCACGTTTAAAAAATATTTTTCCAATAATTATAGATCGATTAAATGATGTATCTTTATTTGAAGCCAAAATTTCTCTATCTTTCAAGAGAATAAAATATTTTTCAAAGTAAAAATGGTAAAAGAGCAGTCCAATATAAGACTATAGCAGGAGAAATATCTTTCACGCCCAAAAAATATTTTTCCAATAATAACTATCGATCGAGTGAACGACGTCATGTTTATTTTTTTTCACGCTGTACATTCACGATACTCTCGAGATCGAACAACGTGGCCTCTTATTTTTGATATTCATGCAATACCGGCGTGCACACATCCCGTGGTTTCCTTGCCGGTGCGAAAAGCGGCGGAAGCACACATGTTCTATGACGTTCTGCATGGCAAAGTGTCTATATATATGGCACACGCGTATGTATAAATCCGTCAATCTGAGGCATATGCGTTCCACTGACGTTATCCCGAGCAAGTAAACAAAGGGACGTTATGTCGTATGACGAAGGGAGGGAGGGAGGGAGGGAGTACAAAGAGAAAGGAAGGAGGAAATCGAAGGGGTTGGAAAGGGATGAAGGGAGAGAGGAACGCGAGACAGCTGAGGGAGAGGAAACTAGTTCTATCGACAGATTGATCAAGCGTGTCATTGGAAGCAATATACACCTGCCTGATGCACGCGAACTCTCACGAAATGGGCCAGATATACGTATGTATATAGAATACATAACTACGGTAGCTTATGTGCTCTGCTTTCCTCTGATTGGTCATAAACATTGAAGGGATCCTCCTCGGCATAATGGCCATAGTAATTCAACTACGAGGTACACGAGAAAGCTGTATACTTGCACGACGATTGAAACTTTTCGACACTTCACCCGGAGGCCTCTTATTCCCTCTTCTATTCCAAAAATTATACACTGATTCGCATGTTTAACCGCATTTCGTATAAAAATCCTCATCTTAGTTGTCACGACTTGTAGCTTTAATGAAAAATCGATAGTTGCACGAGCGCGAAAATTCGGCGATATATATGGGTATATATGGGTGATATATGCCCGCGTCTTTTTTTCGTCGCAAAGTGATTTAGTATTAATTAGCATGAGATAATCGTGCAGTTATTTTAGGCTAATACGTGCTCAACGAGAGCACGTTGCGAGCTTAACCGTTCCAATAATTCACTCATTAGACGGAGGGATGTGAAAAGAGGTAGGGGAACCGGGGTATTGATGGGGGGACGGGGGAGGAAATGCAGAGAATAGGGAAGCTGGAACTGGATCGTTGCATCTGGCATACACACTCTCTAAACGCGCCTGTCCAACCCCAGGGATGTTTAATCGAGCCCCCGTACAATCGCAGACTAATTACCGTTCTGTCTACACTTCCCATTAAGGATTATAACATCGATAGGTATCGCCCAGTGTGCGGCCCTTGAAAGAAAATATTGAATGCGCGATTATCCCGCGGAGCTTGGTAACGAGAGAGCGCGCGCGTTCAATTGATTCGAAAAACGATTTCAACTGACCTGCCCGCGATCCCCGGGAAAAATAACGCGAATCTTCTCCCGAGCTGAGCGCGAAACAATTTATGAAGCCATTCCGGCTCATTCGAAATTCGCTTCATAATTCACATATCGAAAAATTTCAGTTATCCTACGAACTTTGGAAAATACGTTATTGTGAGGTTTCCAAGTTTTCTCATACTTTTTCAAGTACCGCCGAAGTAAGTCGGAAAAATAACGGGGAGCAGCTTTCGGTGGGCGCACTCTCGAAAATTCAAACTCTCATCAGTACATAAGGCGAAAGGCAAAAGTGAGAGGATCATAAAAAGCGCATATACATATATATATATATATGTATGTAAGCTGAAGAAAAATATATAATAAAGCGTACGTACAGGGAGAGATGATAAAAAGCTCGAAATGTTCGCGGAGTATTGAGCACGGTTGAACGATCAGCGAGAGCCGAGAGAAATGGCGTAAAGTTTAACTCGTCGAGCCACCTCGGCGCATCCATCTCCGGGGCTGCATGAGAGCATACGTGGCATTCTCTCATTTCGGGGGTTAAATTTTCGTCTGCGTGGGCGTGTCCGTGAGAGAGTGTCGGCTTTTCGCGGAGGGCGATGCAGAAAGAGAATTGCCATAGTGTGTGCGAGCCCGTGCCGTCGCGTTAGACGCAGGCGAAAAGAAAAAACGACGAGGGAGCGAGAAGGAGTTTTCGACCGAATAGCTGTGGCATTTATAAACGAGCGAGCTTTCGTCTCGGTTGCGCAATTTCTCTCTCTCTCTCTCTCTCTCTCCTCTTCTATCTCGCGTTATGTCTCTCTCGCACTCTTGTCATCTCTTCGAGAGAGGGTCTTTATGAACGTCGAGTTCTGAAAAAAGAGAAACCGCGCGGCACTCGCGAGCTCTCAAAGTGCATCAGATACATATATCAGCGGAAACAATGGCAAGGTATAGTCGCGACGTGTGCATGAGCTCCAAATGAAATAATTAACGCGAACGTTCGACAAGGGTGTATACCGCCGAACGTGACTGTGTTAACACACGTCGCGGTAAAGATTGACGGAGAGAGAAAAAGGGAGGAGCGAGGAAAGAAGGAAATTTGTACAAGAGAGTTTTTGGTGTACGAGGCGATTTGGCCGAGGGACAAAAATTCTCTCGGACAAGAGGACGAGGAGGATAGTTCTACAAGACAGTGAATTTCCTACGCCCAGGCTTTATACGAACCTCTGGCCTCCTATTCGTACAATGAGAGAGCATCGGACATCGACTCTCTCTCTCTCTCTCTCTCTCTCTCTCTCTCGACACACACACAGATAAAAACTCTTTTTTTTCTCCAAGTTAAACGTACAGGACACGAGTGTCCGCACATTCTCGAGCCGAGTTTCCATGCGAAAACACTCGTAACATTTGCTCCTAGACGAAAGAGACCCTTGCCAGAAGATAAAAGAGAGCGAGCGAGTAGGGAAAGGATGCGGAGAGAGAGAGAGAGAGAAAGACAGAGAGAGGAGAGAAATGCTCACTTTCGCGCAGAGAGAAATTTCTCCGGGAGAATTTCTCTGGCGCGGAAACATTTGAAATGCTTTTGGCCCCTTCGAACTGCGAGATCTTTCGAACGTGTTAGAACGCTTACAGGGCACTTTTATACCCTGCTTCTTCCCCCATTCTTCGTCCCTTCCATTTTTTCTCGCTATTGCCTTTTCTCTCAGTCTCTTTTCTGTTACTTTTTGTTATACACATATATATTTATCTTCCCTCCGCTGACCTCCGCCGACTCTCTTCTTTTTTTATCCCGCTCATTTCGAACCCCGGAACGATTCTCGCAATCTTTTTCTCTCGCTTCTTCGGACGCTTCGATTTTTCCACTGGCTCCCTTTCATTTAATTCACCTTTAACCCGATTTTCTCTCTTCCTCTTGTCTATTTTTTCTCAATTGCCTCTTATTCCTAATTGATTCGTTAATATTTACCACGTTTGAGCATTGATTGCAATGATTAATATTGAATCAAGCGTAGTTGAGTGACATTTTTTCCTCTCTCGTGTTCCTCGTCTCGCATCAAAGGACTAGATATTGCTCTCTGTGCATACGCTTTTATCTCCTGTGCAATTGACGTAGAAATCTAAAAATGAACATTCTGATGGAAAGAACTCGTAGCAGCTCATTCAAACGCTTTTTACGCAAATTGCAATTACCATTTGCAGTAATCGTTCGTATATAAATGAAAATTTTCCCTGCTTTTCGGTAGAGAAAATGTTTTTAATATTTTCACCTGGCTCATGAATAATATGAAAGCAGAGATGTATCGAATATTCCGTAGATTTAAAAAATTCCATCAAAATAGTATAAAAAAGTTAAAGCGCCGAGTACACAAAATAGTATTGGTATTATATTCATTTAATAACTCGAGGAATACTTGAATAATACCTTGATGAAGTTTGTCTGCGAAATTCAGAGAAACTTGTGGATATAATTGTATATGTGTGAAAATAAGCAGAAAAATGTAGTATCAAAGGAATAATTATGGAAAAGGTATTCGAGGGCGTTACACGAGAGGAGGTTGAACTTTGTATAAAGTGAAGAACTAATCATCACTCTCTTTGATCCAGAAATCGGTTTTTGTGTGCACCCCGCAAGTTGCCTCGGCCGCGTGTCGGATCTCTGTAAATTGTACTGCGCTTCCGGAAATTGCTTTGCGAGGAATTCATCGCGTACGCGAGTTTGTGGAAAACAAAAGAGCGTAAGTCCGATAATTCCGGGCTCGTTTTCACCGTCGTAAAATTTGTCCTTTCATTCGTTACCGCGATCCGTGATTTTGTACGGGAAAGCCCGCAAAGTCACAATTTCGCACGGCTTCGGAGCATATTTATTGCACAGGGCTTGTAATCTAAATTCCGAACACAATCTCCATTTATGAACGAGTATTAACATGCTCGATACATTTTTTTCGACTGTATATATTTTTTTATGAAACCTTTATTTTATACTCGATTTCTGTCAAAAAATGTGTATACCATCAGGAAACCTGTGGTATATTGCACGAAGTGAGAAAGATTTAATTTTGATAATAAAATGCCGGACCTAATTTTCATCTAAATTTCGAGTGAGTTACACAGTATTCAATTAAGATTCAAAGGAGACTTCGAATGCCCGCGTACACCTTGAGAATCTTGGCAGTATCTCCAGGGAATCCACAGCCCAGTATTTCCTGAGGAATCCCTCAAAACCCTCAACCAATATTCTTCAGGGCCTGGAAGAGTACAGAGGATGTGAAATTCCTGGAGGAATACTCGCAGAATTCTCGAGAGATACTAGTGAGTATAAGTTTTGTGAGATTTTTATTGCTTTTGGTTTGCTACCCTAATTGGTCTTCGATAAATTCTCCGAATTTTCAACAACGTGAATACCGCTACAAATAACAGAGTTTATAAACAGAATAATGACGATAAATAACAATATCTCGTTTAAACAATGTTAACCCTATAAAAAAGAAAGCGTTCATAAAACTTTTATCGATTTTCTAGTCTCAAAAAACTGCGCTTCGCGTTTCCTCCTCGCCGCAAAAAGTTTGACGGTTTCGCTGTAAACCATAAACTTGCGTTAGAAAAGAAGTTGGTCGCGCGCTATCGTCGAATCTTTTCCTCGGCTCGTTCTGGACGCGGGCTTAGTCATTTCGTATCGCGGATGAAAATTCCATTCATCCAAAGTTATATGAACACCGGCCGAGGCAGCCCGCCATAAATTTAGCGAGCTCGACATAAAGATATTGCATGAATGAGGACGATTCGGGATAATTCTCCGGGCTCTTCGCGAACGAGATGAGAAGCTGAAGTGACGCGCGATAAAGGAGAGGAAAATAGAGGGAGCGAAAAAAAATTTCGCACGTACAAGAGAGTAAAAGCGCCGGAGGTTAAGTGCCGTGTGAATGGCCTTTGAGAGGTCAGTGCGATCTGTATATATGCCCTTTTGTCGTATATATTTCGTGTTATGTAATACACGTACCACCTGTACATACGTTTACGTACATAAACATCAAGCGCGCCCGTGTCTCTGTTTGTGTAAGGTCGAACGGCAGCGGCGCACCGATCGGGAATGGGGCCAATGTGTAAACGTATAAAGCGGGAGGATGTACGCGAGAGCGAATATTGGAAGGTGAGGCTCGATACGAGACCCTGGTCGGTCATTCGGAAGTAACTTGAGATTGTAACTCCCTCACCGAATCGCCGAGAAAGACGGATAGACCGAAAGAGAATGGGAACCGGAAAAGGTGGAAGCGGAGAATAACTTTTCTATGGGCATCGAGCATATCTCTCGGAAGACTTATTGTGTTTTTTTATTTTCAGACGTACGAGCCACTCCACGTAAGAGCGACAATTTTCTTTTTTTTTTACATCTTCGAAGGAATAATATTTTTTTTCAATTAAATAAAGATATCCTTGAATACCGTACGCCCTGAAGATAAGTTCGTCGAGACCTTTTATTATTGGAGGATAAATATTCTTATTTTTCGTGCATGATAATTTTTATTGCGCGTCGGAATACCTCGATTTTCTCTCCGCGATTTCAATTCGAAACGATAAGGCAAGAAAATTATAGCTGATAAATTTTCAAGGGGGAAAATATAAAGTGTTGCACGGAAAGTGGAAACTTTTTTATCGTGGTGAATAATATATTGTAATGCAAGACCGGATATTTTTTGACCTGTGGCCAAAATTTTTCCAATTTCCTTGGAATATTCGCCGCACGTGTGTGTATGTACATGCGCGCGTGTAGTTTATCCTGAAAACCACTTCCACCCTCACACAGTACTTTGCGCCACCTTGTTCTCTCGCAGTCTATAACTTTCTTCTTGAAAAACTGGTCTCTCCGAGGTAGCGGATGAGACAAGGAAGAAGGATGGCGCGTTCGAGAAAAATGAGAAAGAGCAAACAAAAATATAGCGACGGAGATCGACGTTGAGGGAAACATTTTTTTTATGGCATTTTTATCGACACTTTTGTGCCACTCTGCGTGCTGCTCGACACTACATTTGAAACCACATTTTCAACAAGAAATCTTTTAATTCCGACATCCTTCCAACAATTCTATTCATATTCCCGATGAGAATTCTGAATCTCAAAATAAATCATCTATCATAATTATCACGTATATAATATTCAATTGATTTAAACAACTTTTGTACTTTATTACTAGCAAAATTGAAAAGTCTCAAAAGATTTAACGGAGGAGGATACAAATCGCGTCAGCATCACTCGAGAAGTGAGTTTACGAAAATTCAAAGAGCACTCGTCGCTAAGATTTCGGAATGTATAAAATTTCAAAAGTGACTTTGCGCGAAGTTCCGCGAAGCTTTGTGAATCGTTGAGAGCTCGGAACAGAAGCAAATGGATAAGTTTCTCGCTGGCACATAGTTCCACAGCGAAACTGTACTCGAAGCGGATAATGACAAATTATCATTGTCATTATATAACTATTATTATTATTATTATTATTATTATTATGATAACAGTTGGAAAAAATATTCGCGAGAGAACATTAAAATTGAAAGCCTGCCGGAGTTTGGGTATTATCGAAAAAAATTTCGTGCTCGAATGTGGCATTCGTGATTTTTTAGAATCCGATAGAGACGAGCGTGGATGATGGAAAAGAACGATGTGCAACATAGATATATATCTGGGCTTGAAACAAATAACGAGAAAAAGGTGGATGAAAGAGGAATGTGTATAGTATACGGGAAATAAAAATCCGTAGCGCTCTCGTTTCGGAGATCCGGAGAAGCCGATTCTACCTACAGTATTTTCAACCTCATTTGGCATACAGTTTTAGTTGAAGCGGGAGAATGTGCGTGCGACGTATATAAAATGCCGGAGGGAATTCTCAGCGTACGAGGCGAGAGGAAAAAATGAAAGTAGACAAAACCGTTGGAGCGTGTGTTTCGTACAATGGTTTATACTCGTTTATGTGTATGTATTAATTCGTGTGTACCGGATCTTCCGAAAAAAAACATTTTTATTATAATACAAAGTTTGTTCAATTTGTAAAATACTTCTTGGAAATTCGCGAGTTCAATTTTTCGTATTGTTTATTCAGTATATTTTCTGAATTTAATTAATTTTGTTCGGAGCAAGCACATTTGTAGTTAATTCAATATTTTTTATATTTTATCATAATAATATAATTAAAAGCTTATCTGAAATTTTTATTCTGTGAATTTTGTGAAATTATTTGCGCAGAGTTGTGGAAACTCCTGTACGCGCGTATATGCATAATTTTTCAGATACCGGGCGGAGAGATAAAAAATGTTTTTTTTTCTTATACGCTTTTTATGTTCTCGGTGCCCGAAATTTAGTTCCCTCACAACGCCCGATTGCTCTCAGTTCTATCCAGATAGCAGCTGTCTGCGGGCTTCGTTTTTACGAATGAACCCTGCATGCACGTCAGCAGCCTGGATTTTCTCTCAACATCTCCCTTGCGCATATCCAGCATAAAAAATTCATATAAATATCAGGATGTAAAAATAAGAAGAATTTTTATTTCGAATTTTTTATTAACGCATCGGATTCTCGAATTCCGGAAAAAAAGTTTCTTTCGCTTCAAACATTTTTTTAAGTACATATCAGTGTATTTTTTTTAGAGATTTAAAAAAATAAATATTTCTTCGCAATGTGAAGGACTGAAGAAGATTTTTTTCATGTAAAATAGATCGAGTAAAGTTAAGTTGTAAAAAAGCGAGGAGTAATGCAGTGAAAAATTATTCATCCGATGTTCGTGCCAGGATTTTTCTGGATTATTACACGATTGGGTATCTCGATCGTTATTCTCGATCGTATACATTATGTCATACTTTCCAATCACGAGCTTTAACGAATAGCATCCGTTTATACGGATACAGAGAAAAATATCTCAGCTCGGAAACAGAGAGAATTTGAGGAAAATTGGCCGAACGATGGCACGAGTTTCTCCTTTTCCGCTCTCTCCGACCATAAACTTTTAGTCCGGTGGAGAATGAGACTGTCACAAGAATTTTACGAGATTTTTCAATCAGGAAATCTAGGCCAGATGATTCTGTCCGGAGCTTGGAACATTTTCTCCAAGTTTTTACGTCATTTCTTAAATAAGTTTCTTTCTTTAATTTCGCTAAAAATACTCTTTAATGTGGCGACCAAATAATAAAACAGCAATTTGTTCTTCGTTTTAATAGGAATACGCAAAAAACAAATAAAAACAAAATTATTTGCTAGACGTGTAAATAAGATACTAAAATAAAGGACAAGTGCTGTTTTTAATCTTTTATTTATTTAATACTGAATTCTTCTTCATAGGCGAATTGAATACTTGAGAATAAATGATTTTTTACAAAAGAAGAGAAAAAGTTTGAATCTGTTCTGAATACTTGTAATTATTCAACAAGACAAATCATACATCATATCGAAAAAGTATAAAAGGGAGATACACATTATTTATGTAACAGTGCGCCGACAAAAAAATTAAAATGACGAAAGATGGATGAATATAAGAACCTCGACTTATAAAAATTAATCATTTGAATGAAGAGATACCGAGCGTGATTCCGTTCATTCCGCAATAAATTGTCTTTCCTCCTGTTCTCACTTTTATCGCGAAACACTCGAGGGTGAGTCTCGCTCGCCAGGATTTGAAAGGAGCTTTCCTTTATCCACCGTTCGTGAGAAAGGAATCCTCCTTATATTTATACACTGTGACGTCGCAGCGGTATGAGACATTCCATTTCGAATGGTCAATTTTTATTATTTTCGGATTTTCGAATATCCGAAAAAAATGTTGAAATAAACATGAGCTTGGAGATTATAAAAAACATACACACAAAAGTCAATAAAAAATAGTGAAAAAAGAGAGCTCGTTTTTTTTCAAACGTGCAGCTACACAGCCACTTTTTTCTCTTCGACATGTTTAAATTGATATTTTGCTATTCTTCTACAGGTGCATATTTCATATGTATAACCTCGCATTAATATACAATCTATTCCGATTAATTGATTAGAGGTTTCATCTCTTTTTTAATATATGTACCAGGATACATCCGCACCGACATTTTTTAAAAAGTATTTCGAAAGTTATATTATAAATTAGAAACACTACACTATTCACTTTTCGTATGATTGAAAATACTGGAACTGACACTCAATTGAACTTGTCAAATTGCAAATAAATGTTTTTCGGTAACGAACTACCCTACCGGCCGACTGATTCCAAATTGCGTTATAAAACCGAACAATCAAGACCTTAATTGTTCGGTTTTTCCACTCGATCTTGACCGATCACCATGGAAACAATGACCGAGGGATTATCGAAAATTTGAAAATTTTTTTCCTCGTTACACTCGACTAATTTTATCTTTTTTTTTAATCTCCGATCTCCGAACTATTCAGGTATATTTATCCAGGTATATTTGATACAATAAATGATAGAAAATTTGGTTGCAAGTTTTTCTAACATTATTACACATACAAGTTATGACCTCCAGCCTGATTTTGCAAGATTCAATAATAGGAAAATCTCAAAATTTCAAGTGGCGATATCTTTTCGTGTCTTCGACGATATCCACTTTATGATGGGAAATTCCAGAAAGTTTTTGCAAGACGAAATTAATGATTATAATTTTAATATCATTATTTCCAAAGCAGCGCACATTAAATTTTTTAAAGTCAATGCGCTCCGCATAATGCGCTCTATTCCAATAAATCGATTAGAGGCCTCATGTCTTTTTTCATATAGGATGCTATAAATTGCAGTCGAGAAACTGAGAAACCGACCGCTCCTCTGTCAGTTCGTAAACGTAAAAATCCACACACAAAAGGGAAAAATAACGCGAGGAGAGAAAAAGAAAGAGACACGTGTACGTAACACGCGATGGTTTGCAGGCGCCCGGTGTAAAAGTCAGGAAGAGAAACACAAAAGCTGAGAAGATGGAGATCGTAACGTAAATATCGCCTCCGTTATCCGGAATGAACGTAAGCTCAATCATCTTCTTTATTACGCTCTCCACCGACTGGGTTTTTTTTTCTTTGGATGCAAATAAAACGTTAACGTGTATGTTAACGATATTGCATGCAGCTCTAGTCAGCCTACGCGTATTCATGTTACAAAATATCAATTTACGAGATGTCAATCTCACAGTCTGTTATCAGAAAAAAAATTCTAGAGATATATCTTATACAAGAGTGTTAATATTCTCCATTTAAAAAATCTAATATTTAAAAGTTTCGATCTTTTGCATTTCAAATAAACATCATTCAATTAAAAAAAAACACTTTAAAAATTATCAGAGATAAAATCCTAAAGATAAAAAAATTCTAAAGAAATCTTACGAAAAATATCTTTAATACTCTTCATTTTAAAAAATCTAATATTTAAAAGTTTCGATCTTTTGCACTTTGAATAAACATAATTCTCATTTTTTAAAAAACACTTTATGATCCATTTAATATGAAATGTCTTCACGTCAAGCCCGGATTGGAATGCAAAGCGCGTCGATTGATTCAAATTAACCAGAAATATTGCCCGGACGAGTCAATTAGTTCGTTTCTCGCAAACAGCAGAAGCGTGTTAAATTCATAAAGACTGTGCACGTCAAATGTTCGTGAGTGACTCTTATATCACGTACGTGTCGTAAATATAAAATAACGTCGAGTTGTGTTCGACAAAGTATAGCGGGTGCATGTGTAAATCGAGAATCCAAAATTTTCGGCTCTCGGTGAGAATAAAGTTGCGGGGATGAAGTGAAGTTGAAGTCGGGAGGGGTGCGCGATCGTGTGAGGAGGAAAGGGAAGGCGGAGCTCTCGTTCCCGTAAATAATGAGACTGCGCGCCAGTGAAATGGTTAATTTAGCAAAATAGTTTGAGCACGTACGTCGCGGGGTACAGAGTTAGTTTGTAGCCCGGCAGAGTGGATAAGCCTGCACGTGCGAAACCATATTAGTTCGTGCTTTCTCGCCTGTTTTCCCTCTCACATTAATGTACGTGTATAATGTGTCCCAGAAGAGGATGTCAACAGTGAAGAAACGGATTCGCGAGATAATTCCGAGACGAAGATTATCAAGGAGTTTTATATTTTATTTCGACCGGAGAAAAATCCAAATACTATATATAGATATATCGATCCGCATTTCTGAAAACACTCAATCCTGAATAACTCGTCACTTTTATGTATTAGATTAAAAAAAAGTCGTTGGATCTTTTTACCCTCGAATGTCATCGAGAGAGCCTCTGGTTTTATAAGCTCTTAAATTTTGGAACACCCAGTATGGGGTATTTGTATACACTCTTGTATGCGTTATGAGGCATCATAACTTTTGATACCGACTGTATATATTCGGCACCCAGCACAATAGGTTTCGCATATAAATTTTGGTAGATTGAGGAATAAAGGGGCGTACGAAAATATTATTCGCCGGCTCGATCTCGGATATCACGACCTTCTTGCTTGGTCAGGAAATCAAAGCTCGGCTCTCACTGCCGCACGCGTGTTTAGTTTCGAGAACTACCAGCGTGTTGTGGGAACCCTCCATCCTGTATCTCCCAGAGGACTATTTTAAGCCCTCGCTTGGCTAAATCGCTCGACTTTCGAGCGTGCTAAAGATAAGACCGAATTAAACTAATATACATATAAGCTCGTATACCATATATTTAATGGATGTCTATATATATGAGCGGCAATGTAGCCAATTTTCAACACGCGCTTCGACTCGAATTCTCCGATACTGCGAGAGAGCCGTCATTGCGCCAGTTTCATTCGCAATTAAGAAAAGATTCGCTCTAACGCTTTTACATCCGCGTTTCTCTGCCGATGAATCTTGTTTCTTATTATCATTTACTCGAGGGCGAAGAAAGCGTTCCGAATAAAATGCGTATCTGATCTCGAGGGCGAAAGCAGGGAGAAGTCACCTCCCCGATATACGTATATATATATATATATATATATATATATATATGCGTGGGAGAAAACAAAAAAATATCCTTTCGGGAATAATCAACGAAAATTGAGAAAACGTGTATGCAAGCATATTTCCGATTATCCGAACGTGAACGAGCAAGCGATTTCTTTTTTCACCCTTTCTGTTTCTCCGGGCTCTATCTTCTCGCTCCCTCTCTTTTTTTGCATAATAGCGATGCGAGAGATAATAGAGGTAATGTGGAAAGGAAAGTAGCAGTGTGTTGGCCGCCATTCTCCCGCTCTGTCTCTTCTCCGCTCGACTATCCGACCGGCTGACTATTACGTACCAACACTACTGCGAATTGGTTCGGGGCTTCAGTGGAATGAGCCCGGAGCGAATGTGAGAAAGTACAGAAGTGTGTGTGAATACGCAGAACGACGAGCGGTCGCTCTCCGCACTCTCACCGGGGCTTTCTCATTACGATGGCAAACTTTGAACGCAATTAACGCCAATTCTCCGAGTTTCTTGTAATTGAAAATTGTGTCATAAACATCCGTTACCTTTTTTACCAAGCTTTTGTTCGTTTTGCGAGAATGGAGGAGGAAACGCGACGAAATCAAAAAGGGGAGCTAGGCAAAAAAGAAAACGGGTATAGATAGAGTCAGGGGGGAGGAAGATGGATAAAAATAGATGGTCCATTAGTTCATCTTTGGAGCTATTTTTAAAAGAGGCCACTCCGCGCAATTATTATTACAAGTGAGCCAGAGCTTACTCTTTAATGGCCCCGAGCGTGCATAATGAGAGAAACGCGATCTGGATGAGGAAGGAGGAAGGAAAGACCGAGGAAAAATAGAAACGCGATATACACACCTGTTAACTTTCAAATGTGCTTCGTCTCTTTTGTTCGCCAGCGCGCTCTTTTATTTCTCCCTCGGGAAGCAAAATGTTCTCGATACTCCCTCGAACGAAATGAGCTGTAATTGTACCGTCGGCGAGAAGGGACGTATCGATGCTCTCTCACTTTTCCAATTTCGTTCATTCATCAGAATTCAAGCGAGCATACCGATACTCGAGGCGATCGCTTTTTTTTCTCTCTCTCCTCGTTCTCCTTCCCGACTCATTGCGGATGCACAAATGAGCACCAGGAGAAGAAAAAAAACGAAGCATTTTGCTTCCCCGCAAAATATGTGTGCCTATACATTTTTACACAAGTTATTCGTTGAAACGTCGATACCACTTTTTGTTCTTCTACGTAAATGCTCGTTC
This sequence comes from Cremastinae sp. A BG-2022a, assembly GCA_030522545.1. Taxonomy (NCBI): domain Eukaryota; kingdom Metazoa; phylum Arthropoda; class Insecta; order Hymenoptera; family Ichneumonidae; species Cremastinae sp. A BG-2022a. The sequence continues at coordinate 10,354 of JAPYYW010001906.1, read as the reverse complement.
AAATATTAGCACATTTACCGCACAAATATTTTATTACATTTCATATACGAAGTAATTTTTTCTCGTTCCCTGGGAAACAGTATTTGAATTGAGTTAAGAGGTTCGGAGAAAAAGAAAATAGAAGAAGGGAAGCGATGAGAGAAAAACAAAGATTTGGTTCGTGAAATATTACGAATTCAGGACAGTCCTGAATTAAGCGCTTCATTTGTGAGGGATTCAACGAATGTTTACTCGTGCGTGCAATGGGACCGTGCGGATTCTCCGCGGGTTCTCGGGGAGAGAAATAAGAGAGGAATAAAAGACAAAGAGAGAGAGAGAGAAAAGCTGGGGGGGGATCGAAATCGAAGAAACGCCTCCCTCTTGCCAACTTGTCGCTCCGGCACACTTCTCAAACTCGAAATCCAAAGGGAAACTTGCGTGAAAATGACATTAGCCGAAGGTACCTGGGCGCTTATGTCGAATCGTAAGACGCCGAGGAATTGACCAAACGTGTACGCGAGTAGAATTGTCAAGTCAGAGACGAGAGGCAGTATAGGCAAGGTCGCGAATGTCGAGCGAGCTCTCTGGAATCGGGAAAAGAGAGAGTCCCTTGCGCGTCTGGAATGAAATATCTTGGATGTGTACCGAGCACGTTTGAAGCTGACGGGCCTCGTGCTTTGCGCGAACGCTGATTGGACGCGCCATACTCGAATTAGGTCAATCGATCAACGTATTTATCGCTCTCGTGTCAGACTTCGCCCTTACCGCGCGCGGCTGTGGAAGCTCGAAGTAAATAAATCGGAATTTGTTCCAATCGGCAAGTGTGGCAATGACGGTGGCTTTGCCTCTTGAAATCGGATACAATTTGTATTCGACGCCACGATCGACTCATTAACGCGGTCTCGTGCTACTTCAGGATTGAGAGAGACCGAGAGAGCGAGCGGGAATGCCGACCGACGAAGAAAGGAGACCTACGTCGGCCCTTTCTCGACCCCTCGAGAGTTTACGGATAAGACCAAATTTCCTCTACAATCCTGCATTGCCACAGCAAAGTACGTCAACTACTTCCGCTAACGAGATCGAATCTTGTAATCGCGCGGATGCATTTTTTTTCTCTTCTTTTGATAATCGAACCGATTGAAAAATGTGGAAAACCATGGATTATTTTTGAAGCGGAAATTTCACTACTTATTCGCTCAAAAATTAAAGAAAAAAAAACACAAGAAAACGTTTTGAACGCTTGAAAATTTTAGGCACTCGAGAGTCTGAAATTCATGCGAAATTAATTACTGGAATAACGTACTCCGCTATTATAATCCCGACGACAATGGTTCGAGTCGGTAATTAAAATTAAAGGAGCAGGTTTCCCAAAGAATAATTCGAAAAAAAAAATGTTACGAAGCGGAAAAGAGAGAGAGAGTTCCGAAGCAAAGTTTAATTGAACGGTCGTTGAATATTTCCAATCTGTAGAAAAATAGTCGCGGTTGAATGAAATCGATAAAATCTTTGTGCATATAAGAGTAACGAAAAGTTTCAATCGACTTGTCTATCGCTGATAAAATAACAGGTAGAATATCGGCTTATGTGGGCGGAAGGATGTACATACACATATACATACGTGTACATGTGTAACATTATGTGAGGGGAGCATGTACCAGCTCGGGAAATAAGCCGATGCCATGCAGACTGGCACGAAAAACTCAATCCAACACTATTCGATATTCCGTTTTCAATCCAACTACCAGAGATAGAAAAAGAAAAATACAGAAAACGTTCTCATATCTGCAAAGGGATCGTTCGTGTTATATTTCTTCAGATTTAATACTCTATTTTTGCAAGATATTCCCCAGTTAGCAACTATAATCTATCTCAGCGCCATTTCAATCTGGATTAAAAATAAAAATTATTTCGTCGCGGTATGTACGTGATATAAAATTATTAAAATTATTAAAATTGTAGAATTATTTCGACGATTATTGTTCCTTCTTTGAATTACGAGGCAAACCGAGAGAACAATGAAATTCTTCGGGCACTGGATGTAATAACGATCGGAAGTTTCGAAGGTATACACACTGTTGAGCTTACGTGTATATATATATGTATATGCAAATTATGCTGGAAAAGAGAGAGAAAGGGGGACGAGAGGGAAAGGATTGGTATTTCATTTTCACCTAGTATTTCATAGAAGTAATCATCGGGAGTCCCTCGAGTCTCCCATAGTTTCGATTCACTCGAGCTTTCACACAAGCTCGTCTCGCAAATTCCTCCGTGCCACTTTCTTCATCGATAAAGTCTAAGCGATGCAAGAGAGAGAGAGAGAGAGAGAGAGAGAGAGAGAGAGAGAGAGAGAGAGAGAGAAAGCAGGGGCTGCACCTCGAGATTCAACCTCCGGCTCTCAAGCAATTAGGAATTCTCAGCGAATATGAGCAATCGCGATTTTATTACTCTCCCGCGCTCTCCTTATCTCCCTCGTTATAACTTTTGTTTGTCAAATTACCGAACAATCATTCTCGACGGAAGAGAAATAGACGACAAACTTATTGCGTATGAACGCAGAAAATATGATGATGAGAAATCTTGCTTAATAGAGATCCAAAAAGGGAGACACTTTTTTAAATGAAAGTGTCATTAAAATGTTCGAGATTAAGAAATAACATTTTCTTCGGAGTTCAACAAAAATGTGCTTTCCAAAAATATAGGTGTACGTTCATTTTATTTATATTCTTTGTTGCAATAGATAGAACAATCGATACGTACACTCTTAATTACCAGATCGACTGAGACGAAAAATGTCTGTCCACAGCGATGATGAGACACAAAAAATATACTGGAGCTTCCGATAGAACGGGACAAACGAGCACTTACGTATTATTCGCAAAGTTGTAATTACAAAACTTTCGAGAGAGGCGAGAGACGAAAGTTCTTTTCTCTCCCCTCCATTTTCGACAAAACGAGTATGGCCCTCGTTTGTTGCATATATATACAATAGGTATAAACATTGAGAACGGGGTTGTTATTTTTATGTTTTTATTTTGGAGAACTGTTTTTAAAAACACGAAGCAGCAATTTGCACGCAGAAACCCTTTCTCAGAGAAAGCTCGTAATTTTTTAAAATCCATTTTTTTAAATTACCGAAACATAAAAACGTAGGAAAAGGCTTGTACCAGTTAATGACAAAAAAAAAGATTGTTTCGGCTTATACTCGAAAAAGCTCTCTTTGGCTCTGTGCAACCCTTCTCGATATGAAAAACTTGCTTGTTTTATTAGAGTTGCGAAAAAAAAAACGAGTGAAAAGAGAAAACGAAAAAAAAAAGGAGAAACAGAAAGGAACAATGAAATATTCGCGTCCGGGTTTGTTTGTACAAGCGGAAGAAAACAGAGAGTATAATTCTCGCGAGCGTCCTCGTAAAAAGTTTTCCCTATGACAGCGAGAGAGAAAGAGAAAATGGACGAAAATAGAAGATTCGAGGAGGCTGAAAATTCTCGCGCGAGTATAAGTCCGAGGTATAGAAACAGTCGGCGAATGCGCCGGCGAGAGTAACAGACAAGCAGGAGTGGAACTCGTTACCGCGGGTATACGGAAACCCCCGAATAGCCGATAACCGTTCTCCACAGAAATTGGTTTAGATTGGTTATCGATCGAAGCGTAAAGAGATTGCCACTCGCGCCTCTCATCTCTCTCTCTCCTTTCTCCCAGGTCCCGAGGATGAAGCTCAGACTCGTTTCCTCCTTCACGATTTTTTCGCAAAAACCAGCGGACAAGAATAAAAAAATAAAAATAAATAAAAGATGGACAATGGGGTCGGGTTGAGAGAAGGAGAGGAAGCGAGGGGTGTGAAAATGGCTGAGATACGGTTTTCTTCGTCCGCAGTAGAAAAGAGAGTCCGGACAAAATGGCGGAATGGAGGAAAATGGACAGGTGCTGGGGGATCGCTTCTTTTTCGGTATAACGGCGAGATCTTTCGGGAAAGAAGGGTCCTACTTTCGTCGAGAAACGAGCTAGGAAATTGAGTCTAGGAAAGGCCAATAGTCCCGGGACATAAGCTCAGAAAGTACCGAAACCCGCCGGAGATTCCGTACTTTTTTTTTTCTATATCTACGTACGCGGGTGAACGGCGTCGAGTGCTGAGAACGGTAAGGGCGCACTTTGCGTTTTGCAAGAGCCTCGAATCTCGGAGCTGGATACTTTTCTTTCTGCCGGCTCGCGAGCCATTATTTCGTTCTTTTGGTACATCGTCCGCACCTTTTTATGCCCCTATCCCCCTCCAGTGTATTCGAAGAAAAGACAATTCGATTGTTCTTCGATACAGATTCCCCATATAGAAATAATAAAGAAATGAAATATATCTGTACACCCAGAACAATCGTATACGCACGCTGTTTCTGGGCTATTTCCACTTTTAGATTCGCCCAATGCGATGCAATCTCCATTTTCCGCGAGGAAATTCATTCCCAGCTCTTTCTGAAAAAAAGTGCAAAAAATATTCCGAGAGGAGAGATAAAATTGCATGTGTTCGATTCGAATATATTCCAATTTGATTTTGAATACGTGACCCTTTCTCTCTCTTTTTCTCTCTCGCTGTGCGAAATCTACAGTTGGAAAAAAAATGATTCACCGCCCTTTCACAATTTAAATAGAGAAAATTGCATCCGAATGTAATTAGAAAAGAAACGAAGATTTCTCGTCACTTCGCTTTATATTACAGAATCCCATATGTATATATTTTTTTGATAACAGAACGATGAATTCGATTAAAAAAGATCGAAATAAAGAGATTTCAACGACTTTTTAAATGTTTAATATTTGGGAAAAAAAGTACAAATTTAGTGGGCCGGATGTTCGGTAACTCGAGAGGAAAGCGAGCACAAATAAATTCTTCAGGGTAGACGAGATTTGTTCTTGCCTGAAATTCGAATCACGTAAAGCGTAAGGGAAATCCCTGACCATGGCCAATGTACTGTAACTCTTCTTATATCGTTGTAACCCACGGTGAATAGCCAAAGCTTGGTAAAAGGTACGTCGGGAGAGCCCCAAGTCCCGGTCGTTTATACATTTTATGAGGTCACCTGCACTTGCCTTCTCCTCTCACCCAGCCGAGGCAACAAAACGTTCGACCCAACATCAGTAAAAATCGACCATCTGTTCTCGTAACTCTTTTGTCACTCATCGCGGTTCGATTCTCGATTTTCAATTTTTATTCCTCTACTAACATTAAAAAAATATATACGAACACTTCTATACATATACTCGTAACTTTTAACGATAATGTATTGACATGACGATGAGTTGCAATAAGGAAGAAGAGAGATATAAGAGGCAAATTGAAATTGGCTCAAAAGATTACGAAAAAATGTTTCTCTCATGTTCAAAAATATTTGCTGTGGATAAGATCTAAATTGAAAGATTTTTCTGGAAAGGAGAAGCAGTGTTCGTGGTAAATTTAAAGAAAATATCGAAGAAAGGCGAATCTCAATTTTCCAGATTCTTATATCTAATTTCTTTTTTCATCAATATTTATTACTCCCGTATATATTAAATATCACGGGAAAAGCTTTTTCCTAAATATGTATTTTCTCAGTGAAGGCTGTACGTCCATTCTTTAAGAAGGAATAAAATGAATCAAGAAAGCTTTCCTTCCGGCCCGAGAAAAAAGTTCGATCGAGCGTGAAACGTCTGAAGAAAATTGTTTGTGCACACCTTCAAAAGAATACTGCAGGGAACAAAGATAATTTTAATTTTAAATAATATCAATAAAGTATAAAAAAAGGATAAGTTTGTGAGGTTCAATAAAAAAAAATAAGTGTAACGGAAATGAGTAATTGACTGCATTTTCAGTTTCAATCGTGTAAATGGAAGTCCAGAATTTGCTCTAATAAAAATTATTGGAAGAATTACACAATGCTTTGCTATGGATAAGAAAAAACAATGAAACGTTTCAATTGAATAAAGAATCGTTGACTTTGAGTCTGCTGGTTCGCGTGATGGAAAAAACGAAATTATTATAGAAGAGTGGCTTCGTCTCGCGTGTATATGTGAGACGGAAGAGTGTTGGGTCGAACTTGTCGATTCTCCAATCGACTCTCTCTCTCTCTTTTTTCTCTCTCTAGGCTTTCCGGATGAACTGACACGAGGATTGAGTGGTCCCGAGAAAGGGATGATAAAAGACTAGACAAAATTCCAAGTCCAATAACCTCCCTCAATTCCGCTTTTCGAATCCTCTTTTCCTTCACAGTTTTCCTCTTCCTATATAAAATGCAACTATGTATGTATATACCGTTAAATATCTATACACGTAATTCTTCTTATTCAATTTCTTTTCGGAGTTCCCATTCAACTAGAAAATTTCGTAACTTTTTCGTCGTGAATTTAGAAATATAAAAAAGAATTCGGATAGAAATATTTTACATGCATTAGATTGCATTTTAATACAATACGCGTCTTTAAATTTATTTCCTCTTAATAAAATTTCAGAGATATATCGGATCTCTTTTTAAAAAAAATAATTTTACAGGTATGTACATTATATTTGGTAAACTGTTAGAATAATTTAAAAACCCAAAAAATTATTTTTGTGAAAAAGGATTTTATCCGTCTCTTAGATAACGTCATGAAATAAACGCTTCCGTTCGTCATAAGATTTTTATAAAAACGAGCGACAACGCGGCCGCTTTTTTTACATGTTTGAATTGATATTTTGCTGTTCTGCTAGGTGCATACTTCAAACAATTTCGAATAATACACTTTATTCCGATTAATTGATTGCAGGTTTCATAACTTTTTTAATGAAGGATACATCCACGCCGACATTTTTTTAAAAGTATTCGGAAACGATATTATAAATTTGAAACACTATTCACTTTTTGTATGATTGAAATTATTGGAACTGACACTCAACTGAACTTGTCGAATTGCCACGATTTGTTTTTCGGTAACGAACTATCCTGGCGAAACCCGACACGTCTTACCCCGACACTTTTCACCGACATACTGATTCCAAATTTCGTTATAAAATCGAACAATTAAGGCCTTAATCGGTTTTTCACTCGACCTCGACCTATCACCATGGAAACTTAATGACCGAGGGATTAACGAAAATTTGAAATTTTTTTTTCCTCGTTACCCTCGACGAATTTTCTCTCTTTTTTTTATGTTAACGATCCCCGAACTATTCAGGTATGTTTTTCCAGGTATATATGATATAAATAATAGAAAATTGTGTTGCAAGTTTTTTTTCACATGAGCTGAGAAAATTTAGTGTATTCGAGGACCTGCAACCTGATTTTTCAAGAATCGAAAATAAAAAAATTTCATAATTTCAAGTGGCGATATCTTTTCGGTTCCTCGACGATATCGACTTTGTAATAGGTAATTCCGAAAAATTTTTGCAAGACGAAATAAATGATTTTAGCATCAAGGTATCATTATTTCCAAAGAGGCCTCATCTCTTTTTGAATATAGGATGTAATATATTCTGTAGAACAGAATCGTAACGTCACCACGATTCAAATAAAAACTTGAATCGTGACTGTACACGCTGCATTCAGATTTCAATTTTTCCTCAGCTGGCACTAGGAAAAGAGAGCGATGAAAAATTTCTTTTTTCTCTCTTCCCCGCTTTTTTATCTCATCCTATCTTTTTCTCGTCTCCATTTTTATCCCATCCTATTTTTCTCTTCATCCCGATTCAGATTACTCCGTACATCCCATTAGTTCTCCTTAATATCCGGTGAGAAATCGTTTGACGCGTTCTCATCAGAGCGATTGAATATCCGGATGGAAAGTATGCGATATGCGAGTCCAAAAAAAAATACATAGGAAAATCCCGAAGCAGAAGCAAAAATGTAAAAAAGAAACACGACAAAAAATTGCAAATAAAAATGAGACAGCACGAAAAAATCAAAGCATATTCTCTCATCCTAAAAATTGAACAGCATCCAATTAAAGTTACGCTCAAATTTCACAAGAATTCTCGACGATAAGATGACAATGGGGGAAGCATAGAGAATAAAAGAGAGACGATGAAATAAAAACCTTGGGCGTTTGATTAAAATCAAGATAGATGACACGTTTTTTTTTCATCGCTCTTTTCTCCCGGGCGGGCTGATAAATTTTTGGCTACGTGTTGTATTCGATAAGGGTGATGACGCGATCAAAGCGTCGCGCGATGGGGAGTACGAGACCTTGGAGGATCGCGCTTCGAGGATTACGTAAATTATTATGAGGATAAGAAAGAGTGAGTACGAGAGGAGGAGGCGGGGGGAGAACGAGAGAATATCAAGGGTAGAATAAAATAGAAATGAAGAAAAATCAGGAATTTACGTATGTATATACGTATATGTGTATAAATGAGAGTTTTTCGATCGTGCACGGGGGTTTCGCATCCCAGAAGGGGTTCGGGAGATTCGAGGGCGAGATCCACCGTCTCCGTACGTCACAGCGGCCTTCTCCTCAATCGATTTAATGAGAAAAATGTTACGGGCCGCGCGGGGATTGGACTCTTCTCTCTTTCGTATCTCGTTCCTCTCCTCCCAACCCTCCGCCACCTCTCTTTATCCTTCAATTTTTTCCCCTCTCCCCCCGTCTCTCTCTCTCTGTCTCGATCTCTCGTTCTCTGCTCTTTTCTTCCCGCTTCTTCTTCGGTCTCTTCTCAATTTTCCCTTTTCTCGGGCTTGTCGAATAGCCAGAGAGCTCTCTTCGCCGTCTTCTCTTTCCTTGATGTTTTATATAGAGCTATATCTCACTCAACCCTCTCCTTCGGGCTTTTCCTCTCATTCCTTCTTTTCCCTCTCTCTCTCTCTCTCATTTTCTTTGCTCTTGCTCTCGCTTCTTTTTTTTCGCGACGACCCACCCCCTATCCTCTATCACAAACGATTGATATAAGAGAGAAAGCGACGCGTTCCGAAGACGTCCATCCTTCTCTCCTGTCCCTCGCGCGCGCGAGCTCCGCTCACCGCCTTCGTCACTTCCCAATCCATTAGAGAAAACCCTAGGTATATATAAACGATCGGATATTTTAAATGCCCCCTTTTCCACGATCCCCCCGCGCTTTTACCGACGATAAATATATGTATACGTATATCGAGCCGGAATCAAGGCACAGCCTCGCTTTTCTCAATTTCGGAAACAAAAAAAATCGGGAAAGGAAAGACTTCATTGAGCTACGACCCCGGAGAAAAAACTTGGACAAAGAAAAATCTCATTAAGACTCACCCTTGGCGACATCGATATTGACCGTTATAATTCTTCGCAGGATAATATATGAATAAAATTCTTATGATTCCGTGCTTATCGAATTTATTCGACACGTCCCTTGGAAAACTTTTCACGATTTCATTATTATATATAAAACGCGGTCTCTCGTCGAGATCGTAGCGATTTCTTTTTCCACACTCAGTATTTTACGTCAATTTCTCTCGTAGTAGACAGTATTGTTGTCGCGGTGAAAAAAAAAGTGGAGAAATGATGCAATCGAAGAAAGTCCCGGCGTTCCCGGTGACTTTGCGACGAGTGACGAGGCAGAAAAAGAAGAAGTTCGGAGACGTATGAGATCGACGTCGGGGAAAAAAGCAAGGTCTCCGATGAATATGATATATAGAATATCGAGAGCGGGAAATTTCTCATCTCTCCAGAGGCGCAAGTTCTTTATTCCCTTATTCGTTTTTCTACATCTTTTTTTTTCTCCTCGAGAGCAATATTTAACGTGGAGAAAATAACATACGTCGCGCGGTTTTTCTCGTCTCGCTCCGTCCGCGTATTCGCGAAAAGCCCTCGCAATCGCCTTCGCCGCGCTATATTATATATATTTTCTATAACCAACCCCGAAGAATATAAAGATTCAAGAGTCTATCGGGATCCGCGGAGAAGCGAAAGGAGAGAGAAGGATCGAAGAGAGAATATTATCTTAGACGCGAGAGGAGAGAAAAGAAACTTTTCCGCTTACTCGCCCGGGACAGCTTGTCAAATTCGCTCAGCGTGAGTGCGAAATGGTGACAATAAGACTTCGAAGTTCGAAAGACAATTTTTTTGTTCTCACTTTTTTTTTTATTCGTCTTCTTCATCCGTCTACAAAAAAAGCGAGGGAATGTTTTTCCTTTTTTTACTTTTTCATGCTGGAAAAATGTTATGATTTCTATTTTACGAGCAGCAACGCGGCCGCTGCGCGGCCGCTTTTTCCGTTTCAACATGTTTGAATTAACGTTTTACAATTATTCTAAGCGTATACTTCATACAATTTCGTTTAATGCGCTCTATAAATTGATTACGAGTTTCATGTCATTTTTAAAACAGAATATTTGATGGCAAAATTTCTTGCAGATAACAAAAATATTACTTATACGGGGCGCAATCCAAGAATTCATATTTAAAAATTGATAA
>JAPYYW010001905.1:0-62353 GCA_030522545.1 Cremastinae sp. A BG-2022a | reverse complement strand
ATTGTCGCGATAGAGTTTAATTTCTTCAAAATAGTAAGTAAAAAAATGCATGAAACACGTTTTGTATATACCCAATAAGTAACAACATCGCAATTTCAAAATTTATCATCACTTATGGTTTATTTATACAGAAATATATCAAAAGCAGTATTCTCGTTTGATGAATATTACCATTATTTTATATTGTCGCGATAGAGTTTAATTTTTTCAAAATAATAAGTAAAAAAATGTATGAAACACATTTTGTATATACCCAATAAGTTACAAAGTCGCAATTTCAAAATTTATCATCACTTATGGTTCATTTATACAGAAATACATCAAAAGCAGTATTCTCGTTTGATGGACTGTTACCATTATTTTATATTGTCGCGATAGAGTTTAATTTCTTCAAAATAGTAAGTAAAAAAATGCATGAAACACGTTTTGTATATACCCAATAAAGTTACAACGTCGCAATTTCAAAATTCATCATCGACTTAAGATTAACTTATAGAAATACACGTCAAAAGCAGAGAGAGTATCTCGTTCGACAATCAGTGCGTAACGCGATGATACATCCTTAATTTGTCGCGACACTGTACGCACGAGGTGTTTGAAAATAGTGAGCAGAGATTGGACGTCGTGAAGCCTTACACAAATATATATATATATATATACGCCGGGCGACACACACTGCGGGAGACAAGCGCATGCGAATGAATTAACCGAAGATTTAGGAGGCCTCGGCGAGCGTCGGAACGCGCGGCGTTTAGTCGGCCGCGACTAATCGCTGCCTTCATTTATTTATATTCATTTGTGCCCCTACCTGCATTCGCGCTCTCATTTCGCGCGCTTACCTATACACACGCCTCGATAATTTATAGGAACACCGCGGGATTCGGGCTATATACAAACAAACCCGGCGAATCTCGCGTGGGCGTTTAAGTGACACGCGAAATAGCACGTTCACGCTATACGTGCACCGGATTTTATTTCTCTCTCTCTCTCTCGCTCCGCATACATTTTTTATTTCCGTCGGTGTCTTTTGCTCTCTCAATCCGCGAACTTTCTTCTTATTCGTGGCTCTCCGGCTACTCTTATACATGCGGTCGCCGGTGTATATGGAATATGCGAGCTCGCGGGGGAGAGACAAAATCCGGAAAACGATAAATAACTTGACGCGCGGCGGCCATTACTTGTCACTCACCCCGCGCACACACCTCGCGCCACACGCTCCCCGACCACCCTCGCACGACTCGCCCCTCCCTCTCCTCCCTCTTCTTCTTCTTCTTCTGCTTCTTCTTGTTCGCATTTTTACTCGTCGACCCTCTGCCATTCGCGACAACACGAATATTCCGCCTCGCTCAATCATCGGCAAAGAGTTTCTTCCAATCCGGGGCGCGGTGGTTTTCACGCTCGAAATTTATTCGGTACAAACAGTGGGGTTTTTTAATTATAAAGTTTGATGAATTTTGATAAAAATTTTATATTATTTTTATATTATGATATTATCAATATTATTGATATTATATATATTGTCGTTCGTATAAATTATATATACGATTTCCTATGAAATTTTTGTTTACGTTTTTTTCGACTATGGAATTTTACAATTAGTAGTATATAAATTTGTTACATTTTTTTGGCGATTTTGAATCCAAATGTCATATTTTTAAAAAATGAAAGCAGGTATGGGCAGAGCTTGATACTTTTTTGAGAAATAAAAATTTTTTAATGGACGATATTTGTTGATGAAAATAAATTGATGAAAATAAACATCACCCATTGAAATATTTTCATTTCTCAGAAAAGTATCGAGCTCTGCCCATGTCTGAATACAAAAAAAAGATAAAGTAAATAGAATAAATTTATAATTAGGAAAACCACTAAAATAAATAAGTGAACAAAAGTTAAGAACAAAAAACAATATATAGAATAAATCCGAAAGAATGCTGCCTTGTAGTAAAAACTTGAATAAATAAGAACAATTTTTCCTTAATAAATGAAATAAATGAGTGATAATTCTTCCTTACATATTTTACAAGTAATAAAGAATTATTATGTATTTATTTTATTTATTATTGAATAAAATAATTAAAGAAAATAATTCTTTTTTACTTATAAAACAAATAAGGAAGAATTCTCCCTTATTTATTCTATTTATTATTCTTCCTTATTTATTCTACTTATTATTCTTTTTTTCTTATTTTTTGTTTACATCTTTTTTCAGTGGTTGGCTATTACGTAAAAATCTTTAATTATATATTTTCGATTTAAAAACTTCCCTTCATATCGAACCGACAATGAATAGAATAAAAATTTTGCATTTTCTGCAGTTGAAGTACGCTTATACTTTCAAGAGCTAGTGTCTTCTCCTTCGAGAAAAAAAAATGTCGCTCTATACTCGATATCTTTCTCGCACTCGTTGCGTTCTGCGCGAGGACATAAATCTCGAATACTCCGAAGTTCGTCCGTACTCGCGTTTACGTTTTCATCCTTTTACATATTTATACATATATACACATATGTATACGTTTATGCACATAATACCGCTCGTATATAAAATATTCAATGAAAAGGATGCATGGGAATGTCTCAACAACGATATACAATTGGTATATGCATAAATGGCTCCGCGTCTCATCAATTCTCATCAGAGTTTTGCTGAAATTTTCTCACACATTTCTAACTGAAAATACAAAAGTCGGCCTTGACTCGATCTTTTGCAAAAAAAAAATGAGAATTTTCGTAACGTTCAAAAGACTTTATTTTCCCATAAAAAAAAAGAATTCCTCACCGCTCGAAAATTGTGACTTCAATTTATGATTTACTCGCCTTTGGCACATTTGTCTAAATATTTGTCGAGGCCTTATTGAAATCGAGCCCATAAATTTGATTCCGCTTCGAAAACAATCGGTCACAATTCGAACGGGGTCTAAGCTCGATGAAAATTTTAGTCCCTGTTTATATTTCCCTCGTTTTATCGTCTCGTTTAAGCAACAATGGGTAACGACTCAATAAATAACCAATAATGGCAATCCGGCGAAACGCTAAAGTGTCTCAGAGCGAAAAAGAGAGCGAGGGGACATATTTTTGCAACGATCCGATCGAATATATACGTGTCGTGATAGTTAACGCGATTCTACACTGCAAAATGTATACGTACGAGACACACACGCGTGCTATTATTTTTTCTCCTTTTTTTTTTAATCGAGCGCGAAGCCGTGAGAGATTTTTTTGCATTTTTTCCTCAAAGTACGCCCTTCTGACTCGCAGCAGAAAATACACGGTTTCGCTCGAAAAATACTGACACGAGAGGGAGATCTTACGTCAATTCAGGCGCACGGAGAAATACAGGATTGGCCGATCGACCGGATCTGTCGAGTTGTAAATCTTCCAGCTTGCGCAATTTTATTTTTAAATTTCCTTCTTATTCTTTTTTTTCGATTCTCTTTTCCCCCCGTGTTGTTTTTTTTTCTCTCTTTTTTTTCAGCGACAATAAAAAAGTACCGCGGTACCGAGAATTCGTCCAGTCCGTTAATAACGAACAAGGATTTTTTTCTCGGTATGCGCGGATTTTTGCAGAGCGCGCTTGCATCGCGAACGGGAGTTTCGCTCTCGACTCGCGAGCACACGACGAGCAATCTCCGCGTCTGATTATTTACAAGCTTGCGCCGAGGATATCTCACTTTATATAATACTGAAAAAGGACGGGGAATTGTCTTCGCCGCGGCGCTGACAGGATTCCACGATCTCGTGAATTATCGCTCTGTCCCTCCCACTATTTACTCGTTTTTTTTTTCAATCGCCGTCATATATGCTTAATAACAGAAACAGATTTATGTCGTTGGAAAAAAACTGGAGAAACGTACACGACAAAACTTGAACGTAATATCAAGATCGACGATTGCGAGCAGAAAAATATGTCGTACTGTTTTCAATCATTTTTTTCTCTTTGTTTTTTATTAAATTTTTGAAATAGTTCAATATGATTCAAAAGTTCAATGATATGGTTATTAAAAGGGTGATATTAGAAATTTTTTTAGAAGAATCGTGAGTAAGTTGGAAGAAATATTCTGCTTCGTATGTGAGCAAAAAAATATATGTCACTTTTTTTAATCATGTTCTTTCTCTTCGTTCTTATTAAATTAGAAAAATAGTTCAATGATCCAGAGTTCTATAATGTGATAAGGATAACATTGGAGTATTTTACAGCATAAAAAACAAAATTTTTTTAGATTTATAAACATTTTTTGATGCCTTCGAAGAATCGAGAAAAAATTATTAAAAAGTTGTAATATGTCAAAACTTTTTATAAATTATATATCCCTTCAATTACATCAAATTTTGCTAGAATAAACATTAATTCAATAATTTGATAATTGATTCGTCGATAGAATATTTTGTATAAAATTAATAATATATATTAGTACCACAACTAATTGTAATAATTAAAAGGGCAATAGCGAAAAATTTCGGGGAATGAATGAGAAGATTTCGTTTTATTATCCGAGAGGATAAACTCTTTTTGGCCCGTTCGAAGAATATCGAGGAAAGGCTGTGCTCTGAAAAAAGTTGACCGTGCTCGCGTGTGTCCCTGAATGTGGGATAGGAATAATCGACGAAGATCGCACGATAATCTATACGAGGCGAGTTATTGCCGGCATTAACATGAATTACGTTATCGACGTTTGAGCTATTGCCATTAGAATCGAAATCGTTCTGCCAAGTGTAAATTCACAGTCAGGCGGACAAATGAAATGTACGAAACTTAAGGTGATTGGTCTGTAAAATAAGCGTCGATAGATTTTGCTAAAATTTTGCATAAACTTTCTTTAACATCATATGTACACGTGTACCACATTTTAGAAGGTTTCACCATACAGAAAGTGAGATATTTAATGACAAATATATCACATTATTTTTTTGTACACATGCACCCTTCATAAGAACGCGTGTTAAAATTGAATATATTTATTTCTCCAGCAATTTTAATACAATTCATTGTGCAAACAATGAAATAAAATAAATTGTTGTGAAATGTTTTAAAGTTACAATAAAACTGTATAAAAAATGCATAGTTCTATAAACCTTTCAAAAAACTCTTGAGAATCTTTTTTTTTCTATTCAAGACAAACGAACAAATTGTTTTTTTAAGCTTATTACATACGATTTTTTCCCTAAACTCATAAAAAATATTTACCTAAATTTTCATATTCTTAAAAATATACGTCCCAGAGATATTTTTACGAAATTCCTGTATAAAATGAAATTGGTCCAATGATGAAGTTTTAATAAAAATTTGGGAAAGATCATTCCTCGGTCGAAATCGTCGCAGCTGCAAAATTTTTTATCGCAATGTAAAACGCATTGAATGCGAGTGCATGGATAAATGCTCGCTGTGTTCTTTAATTAATGCACTCTCCTGTGCGCGAATTGTGAATAAATCATTCGAGAGGTGTGTGTGTACACGCGGATATCATGGATATCAGAGAGAGAGAGAGAGAGAGAAAGAGAGACAAGGTTATTACTTTTTCTCTTGATCACTTGCTCCGATCGAATTCAACATCGAGCCCAGATGCATCGACACTTTATAGTGCAATTATAAACGATTTTATGGACTCAATTATTTACGCGCATCATAAAATCGATCGTTGACAAACAAAAGGGCTGAATTTGCACACCATTCTAGACATGAAGAATTAAATGCTCGCTCTCTCGTTCGTTATAGTTCAATTTTCTATCCATTCATATCCTGCCTACATTATAATATCACGAGGCCTAATATCATTCATTTTATTTAGTTAAACATTGTTCTTCATTTTTCATATTATTATACTTATTTTCCTATACACTACATCTATTCATACACTGCAAGAAATCATGACAATAGATTTCACTGTGAAATGATGACTATGCTGTTTCTTTTTTAACCAAATGTTTTGTCTTAAAATAAAATAAAGTATATTTTGGACCTGGATTAATAATGTAATATTATTTCTGAAAATAAATGATAATAGGCATTCAGATCTAGATATATTTACTGTTATTATATATGGATCTATATTTATCATTATGGATCTAATTTTAGTTTCACGATAATCAGTATAGATACCATATTTATATATAGTAAAATCTATACCTTTTTTCTCCAAGTTCCCATAAATATGATTTTCTAACACCATCAGACAATAGTTTAATTTTTTTCGAAAAAATATTCAAATATAAAAAAAAGAATCATTGATAACTTTCTTCACGTCAATTGTGTTTTTTTTCCATCAGGTCCTTCTTTTTATTTTTATTCTCGTATCTCCGTGATGAAAACATAAAAAGGAAAATCGATATTCGGATGGAGTTGATATTTCGTATGGAAGGTCTCATATGTGGAATGGGCTGGTAGCAGGTATTCATATTTTATAGGATTTTGTAATGTCCCTCGTGAATATTTCAAGCTTTATGATTCATAGACTCGGGAGTGCATCGAGAATCACGCGCATACAGGTTTTATTTAGCAATAAAAGGATAACGAGAAAAATCGTTCGATTCGAATCGTTCACCCTTACTTTGTATCCTTTTATTTCTCGTTTTATCTCTCCGCTTTCGTTGTTGTTGTTTTTTTTCTTCATCTCTCTCTCTCTCATTTTTCATTTGTTTCAATCCAAGCGTGTTTTAATAGCGCAATTCGTAGAGGTTTCTGTTTAAACGCTTAGACATGTGGGAGTGCGTAAACGGTCCGGCGTCAACCTTGCCGGCGATATGCACGTACGTGGATTTGTTAAGAAATTCCCGTACGGAACACCGTGTGGTGAGCCGGAGCACACTCGTACGCCGAGGCTGTTCTTCCACTCGCTGGGTGTGGCCATGACTTGAAAAGTTCACTGGAGCACAAGCCGCCTTTGCTCGCTTTGCCGGACAAGTTATATATTCCCCATTATTCTTGCTTCAGCACAAATCTATTTTTATGTTTATTGGACCTTTATCACATTCGTAAACGTGTATACACTCTACATATACTTATCGTTATTCATTTAACGAAAAATTTCATTTATTTTGCCCAAGTTTCGCTCCCTTCACGTTATTCGTTTATTTTCAACATTTCAAATTATTTTTATTTTATTTTACTCATACGATTATATTGGGTGCAGAAATAAATTGGTATATTCTCTTATAGCTATTATTATATTGAAAATATATTATATTTGTTTGGTCTAACAAAATTATTGTTTCGATACCTTCAACGATATTTTTTTCGATTAAAAAAAAATTGGAAAAAATTTAAATTGCAATTGAACTATGTACACTTTGTTGATTTAAATGAAAGTTAACTATTTCGAATGAAAAAGTATTAAATCAAGTAAATTGTTTCAATCAAATTTGTTTTTAGTGATAAAGCTGATAAATGCGCATGCCCATCAAAAACAGTTTTCCTTTTATTATATACTTATCAATTCTTTAATGATTATTTAATGATCAATTTTGTATTTATTAAAAATCACCATCACAGTGTCATCATCAAGAAACTAATTGCATCTATATGAACAAATTTTATTGCGTTCATAGTTTTTTGTGCCATTTTGAAACATTCAGTATTGGCATAGAAAATAATTCGTTGATGCAATAACACTATTTGTAAACATTTTAAATTAATGTTTAAACACTTTTTAATAATGCTTAAATATCTTTTAACTTTTTTAAATAATGTTTAAATATTTTTAAACATTAAATAAATAACATTAAATAAATCATATGTTTGAATCTTTTTAAACATTTTCAGTGCATGATTCAATAGCAAATTGATCGTATTATCAAAATTATATTTTTTTAACCGTGTATTTATAATGACGGTACGATTCAAGTTTTCAAAAATAATTGATGATAATTCTTCGTGAAATAATATTTTGCTCCAATTTGTTCTAAATTACTTATCGAAGTATGGAAGAGTTTCGTTGGATTGTTGTACCCATTTTATTAATAGTATAATAAGCAAGTTTATAAATGACAGAAAAGTGAGAGGGAGTCGAGTACGAATCTTGGCGAGCGCGCTCATAATGGAAAATGTAATTATCCGTCTGAACGCATCGCTTAACCGTGTGTACAAATAACGCGCGACACGTAATTCAAACGCTTTTCAATGAGCAAACCTCAAGATGAGGAGAGAAAGAGATAGGATGTACCGGCGAGGCACGATTTTCCGATAATTAGCATTAACTCGAAGACGATGATTCTTCTCGTGGAAGCATATTGTTTGTCCCTAGCTTTCAACTCGGTCGTGCGTATATCGTAAAACTTATCGAGCCTCCTCGTTACAAACGCGCCTCTCTTTGCATACAAGAGATTCTTTTTTTTTCTTCTTCTTTCTTTCACGAATATATCGTTCCCCTCTCTTATTCTTCCCTTTTTTATAATCGGCGTGATAAAATCTTGTAATAATAATAGATTCGAGATACGGTAAGAGGCACGTAATGCGAATAACATCGGCGCACACTCTCATTCTTTTTCCTCAAAGTGCGAAAATAATTATCGAGACAATAAGAATATTTGTACTATTTATTTATCTACGATCTCCTTTTCTCCGATCGATGCGAACATCGGTATCGCTTGTAAGATATTATTTTATCATTTTCCATTTATAGACGCATAAAATAAGATATTTATGTTTATTGAAAAAGTCGTGGAAACAATTATTACAAAAGTCTTCATGTTTTAATAATAAGTTTAAATAAAGTTTTAAAAATGGGATAACGAATTTCAAATATTTTATCTCGTTTTTTTTTAGGTATTTTGATTATGAGTTTTAGGTCAGCTGGTAAATTGAAAAATTTTCTCTTAGTGTCACTTTAGCAAAATTTTAACTATAAAGTATTATTAAATTTTTTTTTAATAAAACATTTTTTTGTTGAACAAGCTTATAAAGAAAATTTTAAATGTATTTTGAAGCAAATTCAATCATGATCAATGAAAATTTTATTCTTTGTAAACGACTTTAAGTAACGTATTTTCAACGTTATCAACATTAGCTGTTTTATTTTTTTGAAA
The DNA here is from genome assembly GCA_030522545.1 of Cremastinae sp. A BG-2022a. Classification (NCBI taxonomy): domain Eukaryota; kingdom Metazoa; phylum Arthropoda; class Insecta; order Hymenoptera; family Ichneumonidae; species Cremastinae sp. A BG-2022a. Next base: position 53,335 of record JAPYYW010001905.1, on the reverse strand, counting down.
AATTCTCAAATAAGTTAATTTTCTTTTGTATAGGTTATGTTGTACAGAGACTGTCGTTTGAAAGTTCGATAATCACGAGCTTACTCAATTGGCGCCTTACAAAAACTAAAATTTGATAAATTAAATATAAGTAATTTAAAATTTATATTTAAACATGAAATTCACGTGAGTTTATTAAAAATATACTATCATTTTATTGACAGAAATTCTAATAAATTCTCGAGCATTTGATGATCTAATTATTCAATTTTATTTAAAATAAATCGTTTCCCATGAATTTGATGCATAAAAGAAAAGTGATCATAAAATCAATATACTATAAAATATTTTCATTTAATTCACTTTATATAGTCACTGAACCACTTATTTAACTTCAAAGAACTAACCTAACTACCTTAAATTGGAAAAAAAAAATGTAATGAATATAAAAAATAAAAAGAATAACATAAAAGAGACGAGTTTCTAGAAGGCTAAAAATAAAATGATAAGGGAGGAAAAAAGGGGGACTAGGAGAGATGTTGAATATAAAAGTGAGAGAAGTTGACTGTGCGTTAAATTCTCTCGCAGGCATGGTAGCAGAGTGAAAACGTCAGTGTTATTTCTCGGATTGCGTTTCTTCTCTCGCCTCGAATCTTCTTTTCTCGCATCCATTTATTTCTATATCCTCCTTTTTTTGCCTGTGCCACGGCACGTACGGCTCTCGCCACGAAACTCGAGGACAGTGATCCGCGGTCATTTCACTTTATAATCGTTTCTCTTGCGTATACATTTCATACTTTTTTTTTCTTCTCGTTGTGAAAAAAAAAAGAAAAAAAAGCAAGAGGAAAAAAAAATCAATCTCGGGAGTCCTCGCGCGCCCCGCGAGGTTCTCCACCCAGCAGCGACCAATCTCAATATTCTAATTTCCATTCTAAACCGAAGAAACGGTTTCTATTCAAATTTTCAATAGAATCCGCGACCGAGACTCACGCACACGTGTTGCTCTTATTTATTTATTTATTTCTCTCACTCTCTCTCTTCTCTCTTCGCCGTGTCTTTACAATTCCTTCGTCTTTTCTCTGCTTCAAATTTTTCTTCTTTCATCCCAGGGACACTTAACCTTTTTCCTGCTCTTTTTATCGTCTTATCTTCGCCTATCCATCGCGAGAGGTTACTTTTTACACCGTTCGCATACCATTATTTGACTATTTTTATCGTTCGAAATTTCGATTCTGAATAATATGAGTGAAAAGATAAATTCGAAGCGTAATTGAAAAAATTCATCATGTTTGTTTTTTTTTTCTACGTAAAAAAAAAGAAGACTGCATGGAATAATTTATTTCGTAATTTGCTTATGTGATTCTTAAAATAGCAATGCGTGTAAGGTTTTTCCCCGAAAGTCGAAGAAGAAACGTTCGAAATTTCGATTCTGAATAATATGAGTAAAAAGATAAATTGGAAGCGTAATTAAAAATATTCATCATTTTTGTTAGACTGTATATACACGATAATTTTTGTAATTTGCATGCACGATTCTCAAAATACGTTTGAAACATTTTGAACCATCGATTCTAAATTATAACAATGAGTAATAATACGAGTAAAAAGATAAATTGAAAAAATGCGTCATCTACGTTTTTTTTAAATTAAAAAAGACTGCATTGAATAAATTTCGAATAATTTGCATGCGTGATTCTCGAAATAGTATATGCGCGTAAGGTTTTTCCGAAGATCGAAGAAAAAACGTTCGAAATCTGGAAAGAAAGAGAAAAAAAAACCCCCCGAGGGAGAAAGAAAAAATACAATTAAATTCGTAATGGTTATTCGCGAACAATCGGAAAATTGAATGTCAGTGAGAAAAAAGTGGGATTTACGATGAAAATGATTCATCGAGCATTGAGTCGTCCGTCGAAGGATAAATCGCGGAGAAAAATGAAGGAATCGCCGAGAGCGAGAACAAGAGGGAAGAATTTAAAAAAAAAGGCAAGAAAAGAGAGAGAGAGAGTGAGTGACGAGGGAAGAGAGCAAAAAAAGCGTTGAATTACGGGAAATGATTGGAATAAAGACGAGAGAGGGATGTGAGCGTATTGAGAGGTGTATTGAAAGATTCGAGAATTTATACCTTCGCGGATCGCGCCGTTGTAACGCCTTGAATTTATAGATCGCTATCCCTTGGCCGTGGCTCTATGGAAAAGAAAATGTGCATGCTACGTATACTCCGATATTGAGCGAGAGATCCACGCTTTACCGGGAGCGTGTTTAATGTGCATATTTGCAATAACGCGTGTACTCGTACATCCACGTTACAAACCTTCAATCTTTTTCGAGTGCGATATATCGCTCCAATGTACACTTGCTATCGAAATTTCTCAATAGCCTGACAAACGTTAGGCATTATTTATAAACAATATTTTTATAAATATGAAAATTTGATTAATCTTTGGAATGTTGATTTTAAACACATGGACAAATTTCTTATAGCAAATATGAAAACGTTTTACCCAATATAGTTCGAAATTTGTTTTCAAATAAGCTGTTGAGATTAATCAGAATTTCTTCGGATAGAAAATTTGTATACTTTTGTTCTAAATACAAATTTAGGTTGTTTGACAGAAAAGATCATTTAATCACAAAAATTTTGTAATTTAAATACATTTAAAAATTTCTTTTGCCAAATTTGAAATTTTGTATTCCAATGGTTTTCAAGATACTTCAAACTCCAAAACTGTTGAGATTAATTAGAATTGCTTTTGATGGAAAAGTTTGTGCATTTGTCCTAAATATAAATTTAGATAGTTTGACAGAAAAGATCATTTAATCACAAAAATTTTGTAATTTAAACACATTAAAAAAATTCTTATACCAAATTTGAAATTCTTCAACCGAATAATTCAAGAGTCTTCAAACTCCAACCCCAAAGCTGCTGAAATTCATCACCATTTCTTCTGATCGAAAATTCGTACATTTATCCTGAATATGAATTATGATAGTCCGACAGAAAAAAATCATTTAATCACAAAAATGTTGTAATTTTTTTGCAGAAGAATGTACAAATCGATTCAAAAAAGGAATCGAAAAATTTGACCATTTAATTTTCGACATTTTTCCAAATATGATCTACATTGTAACGATTCATTCTTTTACGTTCAGTATAAACAAATATTTTTGTACGAATAATAAGAATATCAATTTTCTTCTCATTTGCATTCAATTATTTTAATAAAACTTTCAATTTTTGCACGTATAGGTATTATCAACAATTTGTATGTATTCGAAATGAAAATAATTAAACTTTTGCTGCATAATACACAAAACACATAAAAAAGTGTACTATGTGTATCAGTGTAGTTTAACAGACTATTTCTTGTTGCTTTATTTTCGCTTACAAACATGATTCTTACTTTTTTCTGTTAATTGGATTTCACGGCGATTGTATTTTTCAATCTATTTTTTTTCGTCATATTCTCTCTATCTTTATACACACTTACAACTTTTCTGACATAAACAATAAGCGTAGAGTGGAAATTGACGTTGCCTCGGTAACGCACGTGAAAATGTAATTTTATTTTCATTTATATTTATATAATACATGAATTTAGGTGCGAACCTGTCGGTTTTTAATTTACGTGTATGTATGCGTGCGTATTCAAAGTGAAAAGAGACAGACAGAGAGAGAGAGAGAGAGATACAAAAGTGGGTGCGTCAGCAGGCTTCCAATAGATCCAGCGAATCTGTACTTTTTTTTTCTTCTTTCGCTATTGTTTTTATTTTTGCCTCTTTTTTCCTTATTATTATATATTAGAGATTATGTATACACGGTCTTTAAGTCGTTTGCGATAAAACGTCGTGAAATTGCCATCGTCTCGACGATTATATCGTAAAATCATATTCTCTTATAGAAATTATCCGTTAAATTCTATAGATGCAATATGTTTTTCATGGTAAATTGATTTTCCTTGTACCATTTGTATTTCTCGACTGGAAAAATTGAATCGTCCTGCATTATCGTTAGCTGTTTATCAAATTATTGTAACTGGATAAAAATAGCTTTTTACACCATGTCTCATAGATATGAGCCTGATTCGAACAATCGTTATTTAATTTTTGCATCCATTCAAATTATTCTGCTGATTTCATTATTTATTTTACTGATTTCATGATGGGCGATATTTTGTTTTTTCCCTGTTTTATATCAAATCAGATATTTAACTCGATATCTTAATGAATCTACATTTTAACAAAATTTTAGTTCTTAAATTTATCACAAGGAATAGTGTACTATTTATTAAATTTTATTTATTTAAAAATAAAAAGAACAATATTCTTTTTAAAAAAATTTCAAAGTTACAAATTATATTGGTAACTTTCTAATATAATTTTTTTAGCTGTATTACTTTTTTTAATTAAAAAAATTTAATTAATGAACGTCTGTAATTTATTTATCGTTAAAATGACAATAATGAATTCAAAAAAGTTGTATACATGTATGTTCGAATTATTGGAGTTCAAAGCAAATACCAGTATATTCCAGGTAATGGAAACGAGCAGGCTAAGGGTTGAAAATGTTAACTCAATTATCGTAGAAAAATAAATTCTTTTTTAACTCAGATATTTTGAAAAATACACGAAAAATGCTGAATGACTGATGATAAAAAAGATAAGCGTATATATTTTGATCGATAGAGACTCGTTCTTCTCAAAGGGGGTGAAGAAAGTATAATGATGGTCGTGGAAAAAAAATGGCGAACGCAGCGAAGATAAGGGAGAAAAGTTGAAAAGCGAGAATAAGAGCTCGGGGGGTTGGGAGAGGGGGAGAATGAGGTGGTGGAAGGAAGAGGAAGGAAGAAGAATGATACGTGCGGCGTTGCGGCGGGGATTCTCCATCCCCCCCCCCCCCACTCGGCCCCAGCCCGTTTTCGGTAGCTCGACAGAATAAATTTTATTTATATTCCATTGAAACGAGGAGCGAAAGAGATTCTGCCATCGATCCTCCTTTTTTTCGCCTCTATCTCCTCTCGTTCCTCATCTCGGCTCGTCTCGCTCCTCGTTTTGTATTCGCGAAAACGCCTGGGGTGCACAACTCGTAATTCACTGCCCACGCGCGTTTAACTCCGCGCAGGCGTGGGAGAAGAGACCTGATGCCTCGCGAACGGTAGGCAAAACGAGAGAAAATTAAATTATTTTTTTTATTTTACTTTTTTTCTTTTCTTTTCTTATTTTCCCCATTTCTCTCTCTTTGTCCTCGCTCCAGCTCTCTTTCATGTCCTGAGAAAGAGTGCGACGATGAAAATAGTACCATAACGTGACTGACACTCGTTCAGGACTCGACGGATGAGGTTGACGTCCCAATAGTTAAACGTTCATAAGAATTTTTATACTTCATTTGCATAAAGTAGATCTTTAAAGTAGAATTTTTCTACTTCATTTCATAAAGTAGAAAAAGTAGTATTTTTTACGAAGTAGAATGAATCTGTTTTTCAATAAATTAAAATATCTAAATTGTTGTCTGATATTTTGGCAATACAATTGATGGGATCTGTCGAATGACGATATACTTATAGAAAATTGAGTCATAGAGAAAAGTTCAAACAACAAATAAGGCAAACGTCCCAATAGTTGAACAGTTTTCGCACTTTACCTTCATTAAAAAAAAATAAAAACAAAAAAATCTGCTTGAAATTCACATCTAAACTATCGTTTGATATTTTAGCGATCTAAAACTCACCTTATGTGTTAATTTTATACAATATTTCTAGTGAATAAATACTTAACCTTTCGAATACGTAAGATGTCCCAATAGTTGGACAGAACATCGAGCCCCAGTCTCTATAGGGTTGAGCGAATTTATTACAAAAAATTAACTATATGAAAAATACACCTCTTCGTACAGGAAAAATAATCCATACGATTTTATTGAGATAAAAATAATTCAAACATTAAAAATAATATAACAAAAAATTGTCCAACTATTGGGACGTTTACCTTTTAGTCGACATACTTGAAATATACATCGGGCTTACGAGGAAAAAGGTTTCCACAGAGCGTTACGATGCATTCGTTGTTTTTTTTTATTTTTTTTTTCGTCCACCGCTCGCTTTTTCTTTTTCCCGGCAATAACTGGGAGCGAAGTATGCAGCATTGTAATGAATGCGGTTACTAATGAAACGGTGTGCTATACAGATGGACGGGTCGATTGGCGTGTGGTTAAAAGTTGAAGTTGTATAGCCGAGCGCACGAGCAAACAACTTCCTGTACTGGAAATATAATTGTTGCGACGCGATATAGTTGCACACACGTTGAGAATATTTGCGGGTGTAGACGAGTGGAAAAAATCTACGCTTGTACATGAACGAAAGTGTTGCCGGAGTTGTGAACTGCGAACAACGACACCTTTGTATTTGCTTAGGAAGCTGAACGAGAGTCTGACGCCAGGCTCATTTTTTCACTTCTCCCTTCGTAGATCGAGCATTTTTTCTTTCTTTCATCAGACTTGCAACCATTTTTTTTTCATACACTTTTTTGTTCACATTCGTGATTGAGACAACCAATTTTTCACTCAAAATTATATATGACTTGAGAATAAACAGAATATTTTTAATTTTAACTTCAAATGTACGTACCATATGTTCAAAGCTATGATAAATATCATAGAAGTTATTAATTCAGAGTGTTACATCATATTTTTAATCAATTAGTCGAAATCTATTTTTAGTTATTTGAATTTCATCAAAATTACGATTTTGCAGTGTACAATGAATAGAACATTGTTTAAATTATGACTTTAAATATACACATAATCAACAGTACAGAAGTATAAAATGATACTAATTTCAAAAGTATGACATTAATTTCAATCAATCAAGTCAAAATCTATATATTTTAGTTGTTTGAATTTCATCGTAATTGTGAATTTGCAGTGTAAAGTGAATAGAATTTTTTTAAATTTAACTTCAAATATACAAATAATCAATGTAGTACAGAAGTAATAATATTAATTTCAAACGTATGACACCAATTTCAGTGAAGTCAATTAGAATTGAAAATAGACGTACTTTTAATCACAAAACACAATAAAAAGTAAAATTTCGCACTTTGATTTCATTTGCATCACTTATTTCAATGCAAAGATAAGCTATATGACTGAAAAAAATTATTAGGTCATATATCTACATTTAAAAATGTTTACTGACACTTTTCATGGAACAAAAAGCGTGACTGTTTCAAGCATTGGTCATTTAAATGGAAAGAGAATCGCAAAAATTCTCTTTCTATTTATTTTGTATATCTCGAGGAGCGCAGATGGGAATAAGGATTCGTCCCAAAGACAGAGGCTGAGAAAGAGAGAAAGAGAGAAAGACCGGGATGAGAGAAGAAAAAAAGAGAAGATGAAAAAGTAGTAAAAGGGCTCGAACTGACGTTTTTCAAATGCGTATGTGTATTTTTACGTACATCAGCGAGGAAGGTGCACACATCGTGTCGTCTTTCGTAAAACATCGGGAACGGGTAGGAGAAGGGGTAAAAAGGATAAAAAGTGGCATGCGTGCTTGCTCGGTTTGTTCCTTCTCGATCCTGGATGCGCTCTCGCTTTTACGCTGATTTTTTTTTTATTTTCTCGTCTCTTCCCAGCGAGTTTCTTCTTGCTCGATTTTCGAATCGCCGAGCAAAATAAGTCGAGAGTGAGAGAGAGAGAGAGAAAGTCAAATGGAAAGAGACAAAAATAAAAGGGAGGGAGACGAGAAGGACGAGAAGTACACTGTAGGGACAAGCACCGAGAAGTAGGAGGAGGAGAATCGGGGATAAAGAAGGAAGAAAGAGGAGGAAGGAGCTGCCGAACACGAGCAGAACATTGCTTGCAATTTAAATAAATTCGGGTACAAGGGAAACAGTGCGAGCAACGCGCCAGTGAACGAGGATAACGGGCTTAAATCTTACCACCGGTTTTTAAAAAGTTTCAATTCCTGCTTCGAATAATTAAGAAAATTTTTTGTTTTCAATCGTAAAGTCATCTTTCGCAAACTTTCAATTACGTGTACTAAAACGTTCTTTCTCATTTTTTTCATCAACTAAAAGGATCATTTATTTCAAAAAGCATTGACTGTGACAAAAACTATAGAGTTTGAAAATTGTGCTCTATAAACTACAGTTTATGACTGTACAATAACGTATTAGTTCACATTTTTACTTTTAAAATTAAATTTGCAACTATATTTTAAAAACTATGTAGTTTTTATATCAATTTTCTATATATTTAAAAACAATAGTTTTCAACTATATATGTTTCACAAATCATATATAGAATAAAACTATATATTTACGAACTTTATAAAGTTTACAACTATATTTCACTAACTATTGTGAAATATACACTTAAATTAAAAAAAACTATAATATAACATTATACATGCTCTTTGCAAACTTTACATTATAAGCTGTAGAGTTTGTTATTATACGATTTTTTACGTATTATAGCTTGCAGGGAGTAGAATAAGGATAAAGAATATAAAAAAATATGCATATATAGCTTTTCATGACTCGAATTTAAATCGATAAAAAAAAAAGAAAATGGAAGCATCGATGAAAAAATGAGCGTTGACATTTTGGCTCGTTCTCAATACGTCGAGGAGAGGAAGTCTCGATTCTCACCGATCGGGAGGTCAATTCTCCGAGAGTCGCGGTCCCGAATATCTCTCGTCGGATACTTCCTGGAAGCCGGAGCCAAGATTTGTCAGAAGTAACATGAGAAATCGAGGTTCGAATTCTCAGGATAACGCTCAAGGAAATATTTCGATGATCAAGCACTTTGATTCACACGACGCGGCGTGTCTCTCTTTCTTTTTGCATTCACATTCTCCCGTGTCTTTTTTTTTCTTTCTTTCTTTCCTTCCTTCTTGCGTCCTCTCCTTTTTTCGGTCACGATCTCTTTGCATCGATCGGAAATAATCGGTGTAACGTGTATTTACGGGTCTGGGTTACGAAAAGAGGGATTCCTGCTGGTTTTGTGCCATCGAGCGTGCCACCACGGGTCCTGTGCGCCTCCAATGCTAGTGTTAGGAATGTGGTACCGCCGCTTCTCACACTCGCACACGACGTTGCTTTTTTTTCATTCCCATCCAAGCAACGCTTACTTTTTCACTCGGTCACTTCATTATTGGCTCATGAAAACGATTTACTTCAAATCCTCGTTTCTTTTGTTCGTCAATTATCTTTTTTTAACAAATTTTCAACCCTTGTAACGATTGTGAGACGACGTAAAAGGTAACTGGAAATCAACTATATTTTTAAAAAAAATTGTACTCGCATTAAATATTTACTCCATAATACAAAATTTTACTCCGATTTTATTCTCATTTTGCAATTTTGATAAAAAGCTTTTACTCAAAAGGTTGAGTTTATTATGAAATTTTCATCAGGTTTTCTTATACAAACTTTCAACCCTTCCAACGAATCTGAAACCGAAAAGAAACAGAACGAAATTTCGCTCACACAAGAATGAAAACGTAACTGGAAATTAAATTTATTTTCGAGAAAAATTTTACTCCCATAAAATATTTACTGCTCCATAATAAAACTTTCATTCGAAAGATTTAGTTTATCATGGAATTTTCATCAATTTTTTTTTACAAATTTTCAACCCTTTCAACAAAACTGAGTCCGAAACGAAACAGAGCAAAATTTTGCTTACACAAGAATGAAAACTAGAAATTCAATACATTTTCAAAAAAAATTTTACTCCCATACAATATTTACTCCATAATAGAAAATGTCACTCCAATTTTATTCCCACTTATCAATTTAAATAAAAGCCTTTCACTCAAAAAGTTGAAATTATTATATTTTCTCACAATTTCAGCAAAGGTTTAAAAGCTATATTAAAAAATAAAAACTTTACCTATATAAATTGTTAACATAATTTCAAAAGTAATTTATCAAAGATTACTAGATCTTTAATATCTCTGATTCATTTATATTTTGTATTTATGATAATAATGTATCATTGAAACGAATCATGTTACTGAACTCTCTTGCAAAGTGAGAGAAATTTATCGACGATATATATAATACGGCTGTTGTATAGATATAGGTAAAGAGAGAGAAAGAGGAAGGATGTAGGATGAAATAAAAGTTGAAATAAAGTACATTGAGCATTGCTCTCGGACGTTATTAAAATAAATAAAGGACAGCTGTCAAAGGAAATGCGCGGTGAGGCGTGTTTGCGCGAACGCGTTTAACGAGATGCAGAAAATAATGACGGAAATACGGTTTACTCGTTATCTCACCGACATTGTAGTAAAAATGAAACGGAACAGAGTAAAACCAAGAACGAGAGGAAAAAATTTCGTATCGTTATCTCTGAAAAGACGGCAGAGGGTAAAAATAAAAATAATATAATGCTTAACGCAATTTACACCCGGGACAGATATTAACTTGGCGAGTTTTATGGAGATGGAGATACAGAAAACGAGAGTCGATGATGAATTTATTCATAAAATATCTAAGTCGGCACTATATGTAGCGCGCTGAATTAAATCCCGCATCGCTGAGCATACGGTCAACTTTCCATACTATCTTTCAAACCGCTTTTCCATTTATTCAACCATAAACTTGAAAACAAAAATTACTCGCGATTTTTTTAACCTCAATCGTACGTCGTGATTGTTCATTACTGAAGTGTACTCTCACATGCATTCGATAAATTTGAAATTGAGAGGGTCAAACGATCGTGATTCCACGATTATAATCGACGAATGAAAACTAAACGAGTAAATATCTGACAAAGTAAATAAGGGAAAAAAGATAAAAAGTCTCGGTTATTCTCAGTTCTTATTCTATGTTTTTTTAGTAATATTTTTTAATAGTCCAGGCAATATTCATAACTTCTACTATGGAAAAGTAATTTTTTTGTAAGACAAAAAACAGAACAATTTTAACTGTGGCAAATATATTGAGGTAGAAAACCACAAAACCGTGTCGAGGCAGATATTTTTTAAAAAATTTTCACAGATCTTTAATTTCAAATGAAAATGTGTGTCAAATTTAATGATACGATCTAGATATGGAGATATTATATAGTGAAAATCGTCATCTTTTCAAATCTTTCATAAGAGAGAGCCCATATTAAAAGTAACAATTTGGTAAAATTAATATCTGAATAATAATTAACTATAACAATAATCAAAAAATAGTATATATTTTTGGCTCTTTTGAATAGAAAAATTCTATTCATATTTTATTGATAGAGAAAAATAAACAAGATTGCTAGGTTTTCTATAAAAAAAGATTCGATTTATTACCACACTGCAATAAATACATACATAGTTATTTTTTCTAACAATTTATCTTAATAATTTCTCTAAACATATAGTAATATCTCTGATGTCTCTCTTGTTCTTTATTAGCGTTTTTAAAAACAATTTCTCTAGTAATTTCTCTAAATTCTCTAAAGTCTTTCTTTGTCTTTATTAGTATATTTTTTGTCTCTTCATCGATTTTGGGGCTGCGGTTAAGATTTTCACTTGCAGTGATTTCTCCAAGGGATCCCGAGCAATTTGTATTCCCGATTGGAAACAATGTTGCTCTCTGTGTACCCGCGATAATGCACTCAACTGCATCGTTACACTTGGCAATGTTACATATACTCGTGTGTGTAAAACGTTTGCAAATTCTCTAACCCGTATGTGCATTCTCGATTGGTCTATCTCGCTCTCATTGCTACAAAATCGACGGAGCGAAGGATCGCGGGGCCAGCGAAACGGCAGCAACAGTTGAGGAGCGACCGAGACAGACGACTATAACTGTTAGTCACGATTTAGTCAAGGATAGACGAGAGAGATACTTATCTCTCTTTATATGGCCTCGAATCGCTCTCTCTCTCTCTCTCTCTTTCTTGTTCTTTCACATGCGTATAAATGAGACTCTCTCGCCTCCAACTTGACTCTCCCACCCGCGACTGCATTACAACTCTCATCTCGAATTCAGTTTTTCTTTCCCTCATCTCTCGGAGATTCGCGCGCGCCTCCTCACGCAGAACAAATTTCAAAATTTCCCTTTTCTTCCACTCGTCATCGTACACGGTCGCAAGCACAATTAAAAGTAGAGTACGTGGTAAATATAAAATGAATTCGTTGTTTTGTCGATTGAAATATTCGACTGAGAAAAGAATTTGGTTCGATTCACCAAAGTTGATAAACTAAATTGGCTATCGACACTGAGAGAAATCACGGCAGTACATTTTACCATAAAGTGACAACGATACTAGTTATATTGCAATTAAATGTATTTTTATAGTTCAACGTAATATATTTGGAATAGGATTTGAATAAAATGTGATTAGTTCAATTATAATCAGTATAGTTATTACTTTTGTATATATAGTAATATCTATCATACTTTTCTCTTAGTGAAGTTCTATAAATCCTTACATTTACGTAAACTATCCACTGATAAAAAAAATTATATCAAATTGTAATAGGAATATTTTGGGAAATTAAAAAAAAATTAAAATTAGAATATATTTGAAAGTATGATGAATGTTAAAGAGAGAGAAAAAATACAATATTTTCATTTGTTAAAATTCATCATTAAATTCAAATAATTGTTTTCAATCGAAATGTTGTGAAAATAATTTATACAAACTCACGATGAATAAAATTTACGATCAATTAAAAAATATGTATTTCGAGATAGTCGAGAATTCGCAAAAATGATTTTTCTCGATCACACTTTTTTACAATTTCACACGTTGATTGCATCACGCCGCAGTTTTACTCTCGATGAGATCGAAAGTCAAGGCAAGTCTATCAGTTTTTAATCGATATAGTGCCAGGATTCACGTGTCTTTTGTTTTTTCACTCTGCGGCGACGAAGTGGACGTCGTTTATTTTCGAGGTTTCATAAAAATGAAGAGAAAGGACGAAGGTAGAATGGAAACACAATTACAAGGAGAGCGATCAATTATTATTGCTTTTCCCCGATAGTTTTTAATTGACTGTTACCATCTCAGTCGCGGTCTCCGCGGACTCTCGTTCTCGCTCGAACTTTCATATTTTCCCACCTTCTCCACCACGATCCGGTCTTCGGTACCATTCATGTGCACGCTGCTTTATCAAAATAATAATTACTCTCCTCGCGACCCAAATGATTCGACGTTACAAATCGATTCATTTCCCTTCCCCGAAACTTTTATCGAGTCGAACAAAGAGGGGGAGAGATGAGCCGCGCGAAAGAGCGGGGAAAGGGAGATCGAGAGGAGGGAGGCAAACAGAGAGATCGACTTAATTCGATGTTATAGTTCGTTAGTCGAGGACCGTTAGATTATCGCCGATAATCGAGAGTCATTGCGAGTAATTATGTTGAACGATGCGCCACGCTCAGGCATCTAAAACTGATTGGCAGGTTTGCGTACACTTACAGTACGAGCAAAAAGTTTTTATGCCCCTATATATAATTTTTTAAATTAACCCTATACCATTTTCAGGATCTATTACCAAAATACAGCTCCAATCAAAAGCTAATTTTATCTTGAAAGAAAGAAAGAAAATTAATGTTCAGAATTAATGAAAATGAATACTTGAAAGAAAATTAATGTTCTTAACATGAAACATATTTGATAATTTTTTTCTTTAATTTTTCAAATAATTATTTTTTGAAGTAATGGTTAACCGAAGTATAAAAGAACATGAGTAGAAACTTGGTCTTGCAAATGAATTTTCGAAGCGAAGAGATCATTTCCAATTTTAACAACTTTTTTATTAAATCATTTTATTGTTATTTTTTTTAGAAATTTTTTTAACAGATCAACCCTTGTGAGAATTTTAATTAATTCTCAGTTTATCTTATTATTTGTCAGAATTTAACAATTGGTTGGCTTATTTATTTATCATATTATTTGGAGATAAAGCGATCGAAAACTTTTGTTAGGCACTGTATGGAAGCTGTGTACGTACACAAGAGAATATACATTGTATAACGTTGAGTAACCGAATGCCCGAGGGATTCCCGATCGATCGACCGCTCCAGCCAACAAATATTAAATCGGTACACAACAATGCATCCATTTATTTATCGATTTACACACACGAGAAAAAAACAATTTAATTTTTTTTTCGTTATGCTCTTTTCATCGATAGTCCTTTAATTCGTTTTTTTCCACGTTCAACAGTTTCGTAAAACTCAATTTGGGTGGTCGAAGTGTTATTTCAAAAAGTCGATCTCATTTATCGTTCACTGGTCAATCAACCAATTGGGAAAACTTTTAGCTCTTACACGTTTTCTTCCAATTAATACTTATTTTTCGTTTAGTGAAAAATAGTGCGCAAAATTTTCAAGGAAATCGTTATATCTCCGAGAGAAACCAATTTTTATTATTTTTTTTCAATAACCAGATCGTTTATTCGTATATATTTCCATGCAGATAAAGGCCACACAATCCAGTTCTTAAATTCAAAAGCGACACGTGCACGCGTATCGAAGCTGACAGGCGGACAGCCGGGATACGCTTTGCATCAAAAGCTCCCCATAGAAATCGATCAGCATTTAATTTATACAAACCACGAATGATCGTTGCGTCGAATCATCGAAACTCTCGAAAAAAAAACCTGTTAACCGAATGAAGAGAGAGAAAAAGAAGCATATAGTTACGAGCAAAGTTTCAGGATTTAATGTGTCCGACTTGTCCCCGATGGCAACAAAATCATGCAGAACACGAAGAGTTGATGGTAGACGACCGGGTGGCGGAGGAAAGGGGAGAAGAAGCTAGAGAAAAAAAAAGCGGAGGGTCTAGGCGAAGGGAGAGAAAGAAAGAAAGAAAGAAAAAGGAGTTACGAGAAGGCGCGACACGATCAACTTCACAAATGTCATATACGTCAGTGCGTACCGAGGCTAGAAAGGAGAGAAGATGGACAGTCTCGGTGGACTCGCGCTTGCTGTGCGCTTTCACGGACGCGCTCGGCCAGGTCTCTGTGTAAATGACTCTGGAGAAGAGATTCAAAGATCCTGCAACCGGTTTCGAGCCGTTTAGCTGCATATTCGATACTGGCCGAGTCCCCGAGCCGATTTCTTCGTCGTACGACCGGCAATAGTCTTACCAGCGCTGCTCCCTCTTGTCTCACTCTCCCCGGGTTTATTCTGCCACGGTTATATCCAGGAGCAATTACCGGTCTCCTGATTGCACCCGATCCTCAAGCCCTGTAAATAGCCCGGACGATCTGCATAATAAATCGTTGGGAAAGAGAGACAGTCCACTTTCAGCCACTGCGCAAACTACGTTCGTATATAAAAAATACTTGCGTTATATCTCGTATTCCTAACCTCCGATGCGTTTCTTATTCTCTTGGTCATTCATTCGTACCGAAAACTAATTCTTTCTCGTTCCTGTACTCTTCACTTCTCTACTCTTGACATTATTTTTTCGTATTTCATCTTGAATGTGGCTGCTATAAAAAAAATTGACTATTTTGGAATAAATTTACTAAAAAAAAACTCTTCTGCAGTTTTAAAAAGCCAAATATAGCTTAAAATATGGTCTTGAGTAGAGAAGTGAAGAGTACAGTTAACGTACTGTCAAAAGTTCAACAAAGAATATATAAAAGATCAAATTTTGATGAATCAATATCGAAAAAGTTGTTGCAACGAACAAAGCTTTATGCCAGAAAATAAATGAAGTCTTTATATGAAGATAACATATTCTTGGGATTATATACTGAAAACATAGAGGCGAGAGTCTTATGAGGAACGATCAAGTATGCGTTCTTTTATCGAAAAAAAAATACTTAAAGTTAAATTTAAAACAATCATAAATATCTCACGTGTTCATTAGTGTGTAAGATTTAATTATATACCACAAAAATATACGGTCAACGAACTTTTGAGAGAATTACATTTAATGATATCAGATATGACACTTATATGTGACTGAATCCAAATCAGATTGTAACCTAAAAACGAAAACCACTTTTAAACTATTTGCATTAGATTTAGACGTAATCAGTCTTAAAAGTCATTTATTTACGTCTCATTTGAAAATAAACCAAAAACAGTATCTCATTTGAACAGTATACGTATCGTAATACCTCCTTATCTAAAATTTGATTATTTCAAATAATTAATAGTCGATCGTTTCAACGAAATATTTTCAAACTAAATATGTTCTCAGTGGAGGGATCAAATAAGTCAGGTGGAAGGGCTAATTGACCCAAATTGAGAGTGACTCGTCAGGGATGAGGAAAATGGGGAGAAAGGATATCAAGGATGCTGATCGCTTAGCAATGCGTGTACAGTGTAACCCTATTATGCTTGGTCGAGCTCAGGAGCCCTGTTGCGAACAATTTCGCGATATATAAATATGCGCGCGCTAAGGAATCTTGGCAGACTCTCTGTTATATTTGTATCTAACGAGATCCTCGACCTCGTTCATCTCCACGTTCACCTCAGCGCGTTTGCATATCGAGCTGCGCGCGATTCGAATCAACGAATACCGTCTGCTCGCCGATCAGCGAATCAGGATTTTCCTCCCTCGCTCATCGTTTTCTCTTTTCTCGGTCAATAAGCGCGTACACCGAGATAAATAAATAAGTTGCGAAAATAACAAAAAAAAATACAATATCATCGAACCCTGACATTTATCGTCATACCGTAATGCCGCAAACTCCGGGTCATTTATGATGCAAATTACTCGAACGCTCCTCGGAAAGTGTGCGTTGCGTTAAAACTAATGAATTTGCGGAGCGTTGATGCTTTCAGTGGATTCGCGAGTATAACTCTTGCTGGAAATATATAAACCTGAAGATTTAATAACCATTAGTCGTTGGGTTTGGTCGGATGAGATTGGGCAGACCGTCAATGAGGTTCGAATTCGTTTCGTGGGGTGGGAGGAGGGGTGGATGAGAAGACCACTCGTCGACAGGCTGATTCTCAGGGTGTCAAAGATATGTGGAGCGAGATAACGCTCGACGCCTCGGTGTATTTGCGGAACTGCGTTCGCGATGAGGTCGCTTTTGAACTATCGATTCCTCCTTTGCCACCGTCTAATGGACTCTTTTGACAGAAACGGGGTTTGCCCGGGCCCGATTGCGTTCTCCTGCTTCCTTCTTCAGACCCCTCCACACGCTCACCGACGATAAGATCCCACCGATAAAGCATGATTACACCCCAGTAACACCATCCAATCTTCACCCCGTTTCCTCCCAATCGTACACCACCCCGGAAAAGAAACTTCTGCTGCTGCCTGCGACACTAACCCCGAGAAATCTCGTGGCTCTCGCTCTTTGGCGCACTGTCCATTCCAAATCGCTATTCTGATAAAACGCTAGTCCATTCAGAATATAATGATGTGCTAAGTATAGAAATAACATGTATGAGAAATGTATGGAAGGAATGAATCAATGAATGAGCATTTTATTGTACCATGGCATGTTAGCTTAGGCAAAAATTACTAGAATAATAGGTGAATGTAAAGTAATTATAAGTAAATTTCTAAAATTAAAATAAGAGTGGGAATGTGAGTTAGGTAGTGGGCATAGATTCGGGGAGAAGAGAAATTATGGATATGTGGGATAGACAATTCTAGCAAGAAGTACATTTTTATGTTGAATTCGTAAAAATTAGACTCTGGCCTTTTCTTAAAAGTTGCCTATTATTTGAGTCTTACAATTAGTTTGATTATCAATTGGCAACTTGAGCGTATTGCCAATTTGAGCAATATTGAGCATCGATTGTTTTGAAAAACATCGAATTTTACCGTTGACGTTTTATTAAAAATTAATCGAGGTTTCGATTAAACGAAAAAAGTAAAAATAATATATATATTATTAATTAGAATACCCAGTAACACTACGAATATATTTAAAAAATTCACAAGAATCTCGTATTGTTAAATTTGTATGTAGTACAAATTTACAAATTCTTCATAAGAATTAAGCAATGTTAAATCTCAGCAACTTTGGAGTACGATAACTCTTGAACCATTCGGTAAAACGATATTTAATTTGGCTCGAAGATTTTTCATATGCTTAAGAATGAAATACCAAAATTTCAACAAATTCTCTTATTTTTAAACATATCGTTCATACATCCGTAATATTGGACGATACTTTTGTTTTTAAGTTGATACCAATAAAATAACTGGTTATGAATATAATAGCTGCAGAAGTAACTTTGAAAGGGAATTTGTAGCGACATTGTCAGTAATCGTGACCATTTATTGATCTCGAAAAACTTGTTCACCCAGTCGAGTCAGCGCGTTCGTCAGAGTTCGTCAAGAGCAAATCCCCTGGAAGTCGTTCGAGGTCCATCTATCATTCGCTGACCTGTATCGTGGACGCACCGTATTCTCGATGGAGTGACACTCTATAAAATTCCAATAACTCATTCCACTTGGTCTATCCGTTACGTCAGAGCGCGCGACAGCGTTAGACAACGAGAAAAAGATTACGGGCTTTGTGAGTCCGTAGAAAAGGTCCCTGGACAATAGTCAGGTATAGAGCGAGTTCTGGCCCGAATGCTCGCCGACTGAGAAGGACCGAATCTCGCCTCGTGAAATCCTCTTTGGAAGGGCATCCTGATTTCTTGGCTCCTTTCCATTTACCTTGTTCGACCTAAGGCTCACCTAATCCTGTAGGAGGAATGTTTTGGCTCGCCTCGAATTTACCGTGTCATCTTGGGGGGTTTAAGTGGCTCTTGCTCCAGGGAATTGAACGCTTAAGAAAAAAATCCTCCGGATCTTTGAAACTCACGCTGATTCGATCTATCCTCGATCATGATCTTAGGAAAATATGGCAAATGCTCGCAACTAAATTTGCATCGGTTCACACGATTGCTTATACTTCTCAAACAACCCACATTCAATCAAAGACACCAATGACAACAGGTTTATTGTAAAAATATATTATCTTTTGCATTTTCCAATCGACGTCTCTAATTAAAAGTGTTTTTTTTTATTTATCCAAAATGGAATGCAACAAAAGTACCAGAGTCAATAAATATAATGCACATTGGTTTTTGAAACGAAAGTCCTCTCATTGGGGAGGTTAAAGTCCCAATATTTTGAACAGTTGGGGGTCTTCTCACTTTATTTTTATTTTAAAAATATTCAACCAAAAAAAAAACTATTGTTTGATATTTTAGCGATCCAAAACTCATGTTATGTGTTAGCTTTAAAAAATATTTCTAGTAAATAAATAATCGAACGTTTGAATATGTAAGATGTCCCAATAGTTGGACAAAAATCGACCCTGTTTCTAAGGTTGAGCGAGTTTTTTCCAATAAATTACCGTACATGAAAAATAATCCATATGATTTTAATGAGAAAAAAATAATTGAAATATTAAAATAAATATAGCAAAAATTGTCCAACTATTTGAACGTTTACCTTATATAGCGCCTCCCTTTTTGATCGAGCTTGAAAAAAATCTTTTTCATAAAGAATAAGGTAGCAGAACGGAGCTGTTTTAAAATGATCTCGAGTGTGTGTATACGTGTATAAGAAACAGGTCAAATAAGTTATAGTTGGAGGATCCTAAAGGATAATAGACCTTTTTAGTTAAGTGTTTGCCACTCTTGAGTTGGGAAAAGGTATAAGCGCACAGGTGTCGGGAATGTTCGTCCCTCAGGGCACTCAGGAGCATCAACCGTGTATGCGAGCCTTCCGTGTACGAAACCTTCGATCTTTTCATTCCTTTGTCTCTCTCTCTCTCTCTTTTTCTCTCTCTCTTCTACCCTTGGTCTTTTTTTCTTCTTCGCGTCTCCCTTCCCACTCCTTTTTATTTCTCGCATACGTGCGCGGGGATCAAGCGGAAGACAAACCCCGGGAGAGAGGCATAACGCGTGTCAGTGATACGTCAGCTTGATTTCTCTACCTTCGCTCATACGAGGAGTCACGATCCGCTTGACCGATCACCTCTCCTTCTCGCTGGACTCTCTCATACACGCTCTCGCCTTCCAAATCTCTCTCTCCCCCCGTTTGTTTTCCAGCCGAATGATTGATTTACTTTCATTTTTTATTCACTGCGTGTATCCCGAAGTGGGCTCCCAGAGGCTTGAAAAAAAAATGAACAAATACCATTGTTCCGGCCAATTGCCCGATCATGGACACTTTTTCCTCGTGTACCTCTTTCCTCTCCTGCTCTTCACGTAGAAATAATAACGCGCGGGGCCAATCTCTCTCACGATCTTCTCTCTTTGTCTAACTGTCTATCCATCTATTTTTTTTTTCAATTCCTCCTTGCGACGCGGAACGAACTAATTTGTAATGTGAATTTTTGTTTAATCATGTTTTACAGTCACTCCAGAGCGCGGCGCGGAGGGCAGGCACGAGCTGTGCCAATTGCAAAACAGCGACCACGACGCTATGGCGGAGGAATCAAGCCGGCGAGCCAGTTTGCAACGCGTGCGGCCTGTACTACAAACTACACAACGTGAGTAATCACTTTGTTGTTCTTCAACGCTGAGAGAAGCATCGAGCGCTGTTAACCTTTAACCAATACAGGTTTTCTCATCGCGTCGTTCCGACTAATCCACAGCTATATTTTTCTAAAAACTTTCTTCATTTCTTTTCTCCTTCACGGTGTTATGAAGAAACCACGCATTTTCAGCGATCATCCTCTCTTCTCTTCAATCTCATCGCGAGCTTTGCGTTAGGTATACTATCGACGAGATCCTCTTTTCTCAATCTTTTTTTTTCTTTTTTTTTTCATTTTCGTTACGTATGTAATACGATCGAGAATAGGATAGACCGAAGCGAAATCATTTTTTTTTCTACGAGCGTTGTATATATACCTTCCATTTCCCTTCCATAAAAGTGAATATATTGGAAATAATGCATGGACCGATTAGCTTCATATCCGAGGATTTAAAAGGTTATTGAGGATTTTGCTACCATGCAGAGTCAATCAGAAGTTAGTGACATTTGAAAATTTTTGTAATTGAGATTCAGCTGGAAATATGAAAAGGAAATTATATTTAACATTAAATTAATACAAAATACACTTGAAGGAAATGTTTACTAGTTGAACAAAATCGAATATAAAATGAAAAACGTATTTATTGTATCATATCACTAACTTTTGTACGTTAGCTGCCAACTTTAAAAGGAAAAAAAAATACGCGCTCAATAAAGAGAAATAAACTTAAATATATGTACAGAGTTAAACATAGCGATTAAAAAGTTAACTATTTCAAGTAACAAGAGTTTTTTCATCACATCTGACAGAAATATCTTTTTTGAGGTTAAGGGTTAACATATTTAAGAATATTGTATTCGAAATCAAAAATGGTGGAAAATTTGTAAAGATTTCACATTAAATAGCATTTCCAAAAGGTCGTGTAAAAATTTCACGACGATTAGAAAGCTCTTCGTTAATATTACTTTTGAAAAATGGCTATTTTCTGTACCTTCCCATTAAGGGATGTGTATTAAATTTCAATTTTGTTCAATAAGTGTTTATGTAATGAGTTTCCTATTTTAAGTGAAACTTAAATTAGGAAGCTCTCCATTAGGACATAAACGATTTAAAATGGCTTTTTTCTGTACCTTCCCATAAGGGGACATGCTTTAAGTGTCAATATTGTACAATAAATATCTAAGTGACGAATTTTCTAATTTAAGTCTAATTTTGCACTAGATCATTGTATGGCATTAAAGAAGATTCATCTAATTTTTCATAAAATGTCATCATTGTTTGTGCAATCACATATTGAGAGTAGACCTGACATTGAATTATGTTGGATTTTAAAGATGTTTTTTTTCAGTTAATTTACAGCAACTTTCTTAATAAATGTTTACTTTTTAACGACTTTGTATAGAAGAAAAATATCATCAAACTTACGATTTTTTGCTGTACGAACTCAATACCCTTAATCAGTGCTTAAATAGTATATAATCTGTAATAAAGAGGTAATTGTGTGACATTTGGCTGACCAAAGAGTCATTTTTAAATTTAGGACACATTATAATATCAAGAACGTAAATGCAAATTTTTTACAATTTTTATTAGAATCAATTTCAATAAATAACTTTACCTCAATGTTACATGCCTGACATAAACATCCAAATTTAATGAAATATCACAAGTTTATTTAAACAATTCGTTGATACCAGTAAATACTTTAGATGTTACTGTCACTAAACAGCAGCAAATCCCACTTTGAACAATTTCAATGCATTTGTTCTCATACTTTGCAATGACTAAAAAAAAATGTTTGCAACTATATGTTCAATTTATTGGTACTTATTTTTGTCTAATTCCCTTCGATCGGTCCCCACATATGAATCTTATTGCTATGATCAATCTTCAATGACCAAAATCAAAAAAAAATTGCTACTATATGTACAATTTGTTGGTACCTATTTTTGTCTAATTCGCTTCAGTCGATCCCCACGTGTGAATCTTACTGTCATCAATCTTCAATGACCAAAAAAATAATTTTTTTTGCAACTATGTACAATTTGTTCGTATATATTTTTCTTATTTCCATCTGATTCGCTTCGGTCGATCCCTACGTGTGTGAATCTTGCTGTAATCGATGTACAAAAAGGTCAGCAATGTTTCCGCAACACAGAGTGGGAGAGGCTTTTTTCGTCCCTGATTTTAGTAACAAGAGAGATGGAGGGTGTTGTCGCGAGGGGATTTTTTGCCCTCATTCGTTCGACCACTTGAGCAAATCTGTCTGAGAATGTTCCTGTGTCGTAAAAACAATTAGGAGTCTTTGCGTCCCTCCTGAGCGGAAGTTCGCAGCGGTGTTTGCTCCCCGTCTTCCTCTTTTTCTCCCGGGGGGTGCGAATTCTCTCGGCATCGGGGCGAATCGTGCTCAACGGCGTGTGACACAGGAAGCGCCGGAAGCGAGCTCTGCCAACTTCGCTCGGCCCTCTGATAAGTGGCTCATCTCCAGTCCTCCCGACGAGTTTTCTTACTCTTCTCCTAGTCCTAACAACTCATCGGCCCCTCTTTCCCGTTCCGGTTCATCTGCCGAGCGTTCGCATTTCCATTTTATTGCCATCGAATCCCCTTCATCTTATTCTCTCAGCAAAACAGCCCTTAAGAAGATATTAACTAAAGTATAACAATGAATTGTTGCCATTAAATCTTTTTTACGATATAAAGTATTAATCCAGTTTTTCGATGGCTACATTTTAAGTTATTTCATCGAAAAAAAAAATGCATTCAGTGTGAACTTTCAAACAATCTAAAATATCTCACGTGTTCATTTTGCTGTGCACTGTTTAATAATTTACTATAAAAATACATGGTCAACGAACTTTTGAGAGAATTATTCAATTATAACGTCAGATATGACATCTTTGTGTGAGTGAATTCAAGCCAAATTATAACCTCTAAAAATGAAAATCATTTTTTAACTATTTGTATTGTATCAATCTTTTACATTTCGAAATTAGTATATTTAGTAGAAAATATTTATTGTGGCTTTAAAAAGTCATTTATTTGTAACTCATTTAAAAATAGGACAAAACAGTATCTCATTTGACAAATACGTACATATCTCTAGTATGTCCTTAAAGTGACCCGATGGTGAGCACGTTCTGACTTGTAAATTAAGCATGCAATGCAAAAACAAGATTATTAATTCAAATTTTTCCAAAATAATTCGTTGAAAATTTGTATTGACGTTCTTTGACGTCATATCAGAAGGTGTGCAGAATTCGAAAATACTTCATAATCTAGAAAACGAAATGTTTGTCGTCGTAAATCACAGCTTTTAACATAAGCACTGAGAGAAATTACGATAGTAGATTTTACCATAAAGTGACAAATATACTAATTATGTTAAATCTAAATATATTTTTATAATAAAACGATTTATATTTAGAACACTTTCTAAATAAAATATATTCAATTTAATAATAATTAGTATAATCGTCACTTTTATATAGTAAGATTTACCATGCTTTTTTCTCAGTGAGGTTTTTTGAAAGTAAAAATTTCTGTTTTTTAACAATTAATATTCATCGATTTCTAGAAGGTCATTGAAATTAATATTTGAACACAAGCCAAGTAACATATTAATCTGAACACATACCAAATGTTATCAGAAAATAACAAAGACTTTTAATCAACCAATCAATATCATATATGAATGTAAGAAATTTTTGGTCATTCTCACTCAAAAGTTTCTGATTATCCTAAAAAGTCTTTTTCCAAACGACTTTATCACAAAATCAATCTTTTTTCCAACAAGGAATAAGATGTATTACCAGGAATTGTTACAACGTGTTTTTTTGCACAAAAATTTTGAAGGCTTCTTTAAAAATAAGAATCACTATTTAAAAATGTATGTTGATAAGAGAAAAAAAAAGTAGTTACGGACAGATTAGTTTCGTCACAGCTTCTTCGCTTGGAGA
Organism: Cremastinae sp. A BG-2022a; assembly: GCA_030522545.1. Lineage (NCBI taxonomy): Eukaryota > Metazoa > Arthropoda > Insecta > Hymenoptera > Ichneumonidae > Cremastinae sp. A BG-2022a. The sequence continues at coordinate 29,007 of JAPYYW010001905.1, read as the reverse complement.
GGTCGCGAAGAACGAGGAAAAATAGGAGAAAAGTAAATGGCCGTGTGTGAATATCAGGAGACAGAAAGAATTAGGTTCCCATCAGGGAAACGACAATAGGAGTTGCAGGGACCTCGAGAGTTTCGAACGACAATGGCAACCCGATATTTCGTTGCGAGAGAATCGTGAAGAGAGAAGAAAGAGGGAAGAAGGGAAGGGGGCGAAAAAGAGAAAGACCATCCCGCTCGAAACCTTATGACGTTCTATACGAGTTTAGAGACCCGGAACCGACGTTCAACCTCGGGAATAACAAACGAATGCAATATAGAGCCAATAACAGGCACACGTGGAAAGACACGGGACGAAATATAAATCGTTACACTCCAAGGGTGGGTTACACTACTTTTTCACTTCTTTGCTATTCTCTTCTTCCTCCCTCTCTCTCTCTCTCTCTCTCTTTTTATCTTTTTTTCTCGTGTAATGACAGGGCTTTTTGTCATCGAAGACGCTTTTAAACTCCGTATCGAGAAAGAGATCGCCTCATGGGCGTAACTGTATCCATTACAGACTCCTTTTTTACCAAGATTACACACTTTGTGTACACAGATTCCGTATATACATTGTCGGGCACTCGCTTTCTTCCGTGTACGTCAAACGTTTCCTCGGGCTCTCGGGTTTTCTTTCCCTGAAATTGATTCGTCGATCGCTTCCGGAAAAATCCGCCCGGAATAGTCTAATTCTTAAAAATGAAAATAATTTTTTTTTAATCTTAATATTTAAAGATGAAAAAGAAAATTTTTTTTCAAGATTTTTCATACTTTTATTAAGCTACGAATATTATCATCTCGAGTTTTTTTTATCGTTTTTCTCATTATTAAATTCTTATTAATATGTCAGTTCTGTACATCATTGTTTTCTTTTACTTATGTAATAATTTATTTTTGCTTCATATGTTCCGTGGGCCTTGCACTTCATTTCACCACCACACCATACAAAACTCAATATTTTTTGTATTTTTTTTATAATCAAGTTAAAAAATGGACCATCGAATATATATTGGTTAATGAAAATATATAGGACTAATAATTTATGATGAAAAATCTAATTATTCGAAGTAAAATCGCTACATATTTAAAAAAACTGTTCGTACGAATTTAAAAGACTGCATACGTTTAATGTAACGGAAATTATACTATGTAGAATAAAATAAGGGGCGATCGAGATTATTTGCATCAATTTTGCAGCAGTTTCATCCGCACCGAAACTTTTTTAATGTATTTCGAAACGATATTATAAATTTGAAAGACTAAACACTATTCACTTTTGGTGTAATAACACTGACGGAACTGACACTCAATTGAACTTGTCAAATTGCAACGAAATGTTTTTCGATAATGATTTATCTTGCAAAATCCGACACATTTTACCCCGACATTTTATACCGGCCTACTGATTCCAAATTCAGTCGAAAATCTAAACAATCAAGACCTTGTTCGGTTTTTCACTTGACCTCGACTGATCACCATGGAAACAATGACCGATGGATTAACGAAAATTTGAAAATTTTTTTCCTCGTTACGCTCGACGAATTTTCTCTTTTTTTTTTAAATGTTTACGATCCCCGAACTATTCACGTACATTTGTCCAGTTATATTTGATGTAAATAGTAGAAAATTGCGTTGTAAGTTTTTTTCACATTATTTTACGTACAAGTTAAATTATAATAAAAGTAAGCTGAGAAAATTTAGCATGTTCAAGAGGACCTCCAGCTTGATTTTTCGATAATCGAAAATAGGAAGATCTTAAAATTTCAAGCAGTGATATCTTTCCGTGTCCTCGAATATATATCAACTTCATAATGGAAAATTCCTGCACTGAGAAAAAATGTTGATTGAATCTACTTAAATTTTGTTGATTCAATAAATATTGGTTGAATCAACTGAATTTTTGTTGATTCAACCAAATTTTAGTAGATTCAATCAACATTTTTTTCTCAGTGTGATAATTTTTGCAAAACGAAATTAATGATTCAAACATCAAGGTCATTATTTCAAAAGCAGTGCACATTGAATTTTTTTTTAAATGAGTAGAGATTTTAGTCAAAAGTTAATGCGCTCCGCATAATGTACTCTATTCCGATGAATCGATTAAAACCTTCATGTCTTTTTTAATATAGGATATATTCAAAATCCCTATAATATTAAAACTCTTTAAGGAGGTTCGCAGTGTTATATTAGAAAGTTATGATAAAATCCGATTTTCAAAAATGAATATCTCGATTTCTAGACGATAAATGTTATTAAAATTTGGTCACAAGTCAAGTATCAAATTATTCTTAGTGTATGCCAAATTTGAGTGAAAAAGGTTAAAAAATAATGTTCACGTGGGAAAAACGATCGAACGTTCTTTAAAAAAAAAGAAGAAGGCAATATATACGTCTTTATATAGTAGTCGAAAAGTGACTTACTCGAACAGATGAAAATTGAGTAATTTGAGTTTATTTCCAAGCTCGTAAATCCCGGATAAAAATCATAATATAATTATAGGAAGGGCGGCGCTGGGTGCGAGTTCACGGGTTTGTGCGTGGATCATTGATGGAAGACTCTCTCTGGCCTTCATCTCTTTTGTGATACTCTGCTTGCAAAATACAGGGGGTATTCATTATCGGGTAGCGCTAATTGGCTCTCAGCGACGGCTCCGTGGCTGCAGATTCAGCCGAATCGGAGGAGAAAGACACATTCGTCAAGAGCCCCGATGAGGGACGAGCTCGGCCGCGCGCTAACGGTAGCGGAAAGACTTTCCGTCTCGTATCTCTCTCTCTCTCTCTCCCTCTGCATCCCTCTCTTTTTGCTACCGGAGAGAGAACAGTGACGTTCACTGTATTTTAGCTCGGAGTTAATGTCTGGTACGCTCGATCCTCGATCAACGAGCGAGGGAAAAAGAAGAAACGGAGGAAGAGCGAAAATCAGCGAGTGCTGTTTCTCTAATCGCTCCACAAATCGCCCGTCCGAATTATTTGCCCTCCCTCATCATTTTCCCGTCTGCGCTCTCCTCAGATCGCTTCCCCGTAAATTCTTATCGACCGTGCGATCTCTCTCTCTCTCTCTCATCTCTTTTACCCCGGCTGCGCGAATCTGATGCACTCGCGAATAAAGAAAAGCGAGACCTATGTCAGAGAACGCGAAACATTCATTCCGAGCAGACGTCATTTTACCACTTTTTTTTCTTATTCTCTCCATATATACGTGGCTTCAATTATTATTTCTCTTTTCATCTCGGTTCCGATTCACTTCGACGGACCATCTATCATTTTTTTCTAATTTTCTTAATTATACAATTTTTTTTCTATCGGTACGGTCAAATCAAATGTTTTCGTCTCAATTTATCTCCATACCATGTGGTTTTTGAGCTTAAGTTTATTAAAAAAAGTTGTTGCAAATTGTTTCAAGAAATGTAAATAATTGTACATATAATCGCCATTTTGGAGTACGTTTGCATGTTAAAATGCTCACTTTCAATTCATTTTTTCTCGAAAATGACATCGACCACTCCCCTCGATTTTTCTTCCAATAAATTGTGAATTACTCGATCAACTGTTATACCCAATAGAAAAGTTTTCTGCAGACTTTCGTTTGACTGGAGAACTATATACCTTAAATTATTAAATACTGTCACACGATTAAAAAGGAATAAACGAAAATATAAGATTGAGGAGAATTGAAATTAAAATCTCGCCTTTTTTTTATGAAAAATGAGAGAAATTGTGTATCGATGAAATTGAAATCTCGCCTTTTTTTATGAAAAATGAGAGAAATTGTGTATCGATGAAATTGAAATCTCGCCTTTTTTTTATGAAAAATGAGAGAAATTGTGTATCGATAGGATCGCGAAGCAACAGCAGCGCACGCTGCCAGAGAATTTCAAAGCCCGGAGAAGGACAAGGAGGGATTCGCTTCGAGCGAAATCCAAGTTCCAGACGGCACGATTCTCAGTAATCATTAATTAAACGAGAGAGGGTTACTCTCTCTCTCTCTCTCCCTCTCTCCTCTCTTCTCGCAATTCTTTCCCGGATCGCGTCTCTCGCTAAATACTCGCGACACGGAGAAGCGATGCGGGATAAATTGTAACTCGTCGGTAGCTAGCGAGAAAGAGAGAGAGAGAGAGAAAGGGGCGAGTATATATAAAAGAGGGAATGTAACGAGAGCCACTCCCATAAATACATTGTAAATACTCGTTACGCAGACACGTACGATCGAGTACTTACGTGCATTTTAATACGCACCAGAGACTCCGGACAGCTCTTTTTTTTCCATTTTCTGCTCTTACAATGTAGTCTCCTCTTTTGCCACCATATTTCTTCCCCAGTCTTCCGATTGGCTATGTTGCATCCCTCTTTTTTGAGGATTTCGTGTCACTGGACAATAGCCAATTAATTATCGTTTAGAAAGTAATTTATTCTGATTTTTTTTTTCTATAAATTTAGGGTCAATTTAAAGTAAGTGGAAAAATGGCGACTATAGTTGACGCACTTTTGATATTTTGTTTTGGGACGTATGAAAAATTGTTGAATCAGATTTGAAACTCACTCACATAGTTACGATTTTATCAGACTGAATACATAAAATTTTTCATTACAAATATATAGTGTTTTCTTGACAGAATGAAAAATGAGGAATAGTGAATTCTCAAAGTTATTGCATTTCATTGTAAACGAAGAAAAGTTTGAAATAATAATTTCATTAAAAAAGTCCTAGAAACATGGTATCTATTCTTATATATTTTAAGTCGTGTGCAGTGTTTAATTAACGTTCATTGATTTAGCTTGATTTCTTTCATAATTTGATGCTATTTGATGAAAAAATTATACAACCGAAAACTATACAAGACATACCGTACACCTGAATGTATTTTTAAACTTAGATATTCAACATTATTATTATTATATTAAATATCGTTAACGTATATTTTGCTATAGTGCACTTTTCATTTCTAGAATTTCGCATATGCTCTATTCATTAAAAAAAAATTGGAAAAATAAAACTAATAATTCAGAAGTTCTGAAGTATTAAACCCTTCACTTATTTTCTTTCATCCCTGTCTATTTCATTCTTGAGAAAGAAAAAAAGAATGGAAAGAGGGTTGAAAAGGAAGAGAGTGCTGACTCCCTGGAATATTTTTTCTCTCTCTATCGCTTTCTCGACAATATGTTTTTGCTTTCTTTTTTGTTTGGCTCTTTGACTCGTTTTTTCCTCTCTTATCTCTCGTTTTCTTGTCAGACACACGTTAACGTATAAATTCGCGTTGGCGTTTCTTTTTTCTACCATTAATGTTCTTCCGTCACCGATAAATTCTGTCCGGGCGACGGGACGCTTCCTATACGATTCTGAAATAATGTACACTTTGGTCTTTCTAGTTGAGCATAAATATATTGTATTATTAGGGCAGAAAGCTGACCGAGCGTGTTCTCGCTGATGGAAAGAAGAGAAAAAAAAGGAACAAACGAGGGAGAGAAAAAGAAAGTTTCTATGAAAAAGTATCCGCACGATTATCGCGGCTCGAATGCGAATGTCGTGCTTGATTTTCAATGCGAGGTCTTTTTTTCCCTGTAATGAGAGAAACGGACGACGTTGAATAAAATATCGAATGTTCCGACGTCCGACGACCCAGGCGGGGAAAAAGGAAGAAAAATTCATGAAATGTGTGTTTAACAAAAATGTAAACCCTTCCCTCGAAAACGAACCAGATTTCGTGACGTGCCTGCTTTTCGTTCTTTCGCCATCAACGACCTTTCGAGAAATTTCACAGTGAATCGCCACTTTTATTCGTATATAAGAATTAAAACTGGTCTCGTAGCTCTGATAAATTTTAAAGATCTCCATAATAAGAATTTTATGGAACTTCCATAAATTTGTATTTTTGTATTTTTGTACAAATTATTTTGTGTAAATGCTTTTTTTTTAATTTACGTAATACAAAATACAAGAATGATTTTTGACAAAAAAAGTTTGGTGAATTATAGTGAAAACTATATTCACCATTGTAGAGTTAAAAAACGTTTAAATTCTGATTATTATAAACAGATTATTCGATTTCGACGTATATTGTTAATACAGACTTAAAATACATTCAGTTCTAAAATAATCAATAATATTGTTTCTCACTTGATAGTAAAAACTACTACAGTGAAGTCTCTTAAATTATATTTTTGCATTAAATATAATAGAAAAAACAGTTTCACCATTTTCTAATAAAATTATAACTTACATTTTTCTCGAAATTATTTTTTCTAATTTTTTAAATTTTGATCAACGTGCACACAGTATAATTTTTCTTCGAGCAAAGTATAACACAGAGAAAAAATTTTTTACATGTAGTAAACTGAAAAGAAAAGATTACGTACGCATAACTAAATTTTTATTTCATTCAACGAAATCTAACAAACAAATTTATTTAAATAAACAGCCAAGGATTTCAAACATTTATATAATGCTTGTTGAAGCCATGAACCGCAATGTTTTATTGATTCGTATAAAATTAGCATTTGATCAAATAGCCACGAACCGTTTGGAAAATTTCAACAAAATTCTTTTCTCCTCGTATGCGTAACATGCAAGTTATAGAGTTGTTAATAAATAAATAAAAATAAAAATAAAATAAAGAAAGAATGATCGGAGTGATGGAAGATGGCTCTCGTAAATTCGGTTTTTCTCGTCTTGGCATTAATTCAGTGCGAGGTATATATGAAGGAGTTTCCGTATAGTCGTTTACGCGAGACAGGGTAATTCTCTTCCATCCGACGGGAACGCTACTATTCGTCACGAAAGATCTCAGATAGATGTTCGCGTCGGCTCTCTTCTCCGGGGTATCTGCTTCGGGAGACGAGAGAAGTATCGCTAAGGGGTTGCGAACCGAATCGGGTATCCCGAGAAAGCGACGACGAATCTTGCCTCGTTAAAAGATCAGGAAATGACGATAAGAAAGAGAAGAAGAAGCGAGACGAAAATGCAAACATCACGTCCGTGAGATATGTTCTTCTGCGTAGTCTGAAACTGAAATAGACAAAGCATGTATACATATATATAAAGAAAAAAAACACACACACACTCTCTTTGATTATTTCTTGGAGAATTTTATTACATGCCTTTGAATTGATTTTATTTTTATAATTAAATTTTTTTATACTCTTAATTACGGCAGTTTATTATATTTTACTAAAAAATTACACTTTTGTTTATTGGATAAATTTTATTAAAATTTTGGGCAATTATGTATAGAATAAAAATTAGAGTAAAAAAGTGAATTTTGATCTTTAAAAGTGTTGAGTCCGTAGAGTAATAAATCAAATTAACTGAAGAAAAACTTATTTGGAATTCAAGGCCATATCTAAGGAAAAAAAGTTAGATGAAGCTTCTTCAATGCTTTACAAAGATCAGTGCAAAATTTTACTTAAATTGGGAAGCTTGTTACTGAGATATTCATCATATAATATTGCAACGTTTAACTCGTGCTCTTATGGGAAAAGCTGTACAAAAAATAGCTAGTTTTAACAATTAATATATTAATAACGAACTTTCCAATCGTCGTGAAATTTTTATACACAAACCTTTTAGAGATGTTAATATATTATGTGAAATTTTTTAAAATTTTCCATAATTTTCAATTTTGAACACAACATCCTTCAATCAGGCTATAGTATTTTTCATATTTTTTTAAAAATAGAATCCCAGCAAGTATAGTTATAATCCCTTTGATTTTTAATTAGTATAAAATTCAGACGGTCTGTCTTTCTACAGAACAGTTGCAAATTATTTATAAAATCGTAATTTAAAAACAAAAATTCTCTGTCAAAACCACGGTAACCTATCTTTTTATTTACAAAAAGTTTAAAAAAGTTATTTTTAATAATTTAAAAACAAATAAGGCCATCCTGAAGATATTTATTTCCTGCAAGGAATACCTTGAACATCATCCACAAAAAAATGAATAAAAAAAAAACATTTTTCCTTCGTAATGTGCACGAGTCAGTTAAAAATAGTACAAACAATCATTTGTCCGGCTAATAAAAGTAGCGAATTAAAATGCGAGCGCCGTATTGTTTTCAATGATAAATCCGTAAGCGGCCATTTCCATAAAACGTCGATGGTCGGTTGACCGTCGATTAGGGGAATAATTGGATTTCCCAGAGGCGTCGAATCGGAGGAGAGTGATTGAGGGACTCGCGTGCGGTGACGAGCAAAGAAGAGACGGAGCGTCTCGAGGTGGCGAAGATAGAGGAAGCCGAAGGTGCGATAGAGAGAGAGGCTTTCCGAGATGAGATGATAATATACTTTGCTCGGGTGGGACATCTCGTTGGATCGGAGAAAAAGAGAGAGAGAGAGAGAGAGAGAGAGCGCTGTCCGCGCGTGTATACCTTTCCGATATGATCTCAATCGCAAAAGCCTTCCCCTTTTTTTCCCTCTCTCTCTCTCTCTTTGCATGCACTCTCACTACGAATCGCGACGAGTCACACACGAGAGCCTGAATTTACGTTCATACTATTTACCGCGCTATAATATTCTCATTCGCGAGTCTTCTTCATTTCTCTCTTTCTCTCTCTCTCTTTGCTCTCTTGACTCTTTCTACCCCTGTGTAGATCTTTCGGTATCTTTCTCTCTATCATCTTTCGTGGCCGCTCGCACCCCATGCGGTAAATATAACGCTACCGGGAATCGTATACACCGAACGATTGCCCCGATAAGCCGCATAATTTTAGGACTTTCTGCACTTGGCAAGATCTCGTCGGATAGATTTAACCGATCCGAACAACGAATGCACACTTTCTTCATCTTCCTCATCTCCCTCGTTCCTTTTATTCTTCTTATTCTTCTTCTTCTTCTTCGGCTTCCTCTTTCCTCCTCTTTTTCTCGTTATTTTTTCGGCTTCGACTCTTATTCTCGTGTGTCCTGCACGCGACCCTCCCCCAACCCCTCATCTCTGTCCCTTTTTCTCCCCCACGAATGCCGAGCGCGACGCGTTTTGCTTGTTTATTTTCCGAGATATTTCAAAATCCGGCATTATTATAATTGATCGAGGACGAGGCCGACGAATTGCGCGGGGAATTATTCGGGGACGCGCGGAGGATAAAAATTTAACCGCGACGGAATGTTTTGGGGACGCGGTTAAAAAGAGCGTATAAAAGTTGCGTATAAATTTCGGAAATCGGGGAGATATATTTCCGTGTGTGTATATATATAAATTGAGAAAAGAAAAGGGGACTGATGGGCACAATTTTATGGGCAGGACGGAGCGAGCTTTGCGTAAGAAGACAAAGGAATCTCGTTAGGAAACGATGAAGCGAGAGGCTTGCACGATGAATATTTTATATATGAGAGCTCGGAAATTCGGTGAGCGCGAGCCTCTCCCGGCCGTCGGCTTCTTCTGACTTCCGGTCCTCCATTTTAAATTCAACCCGCGCCCGCGCTTTTATTCTCCCGTTAAAATGAGACAAATTTTTCGCGGTTCGGCACACTCTCTATCTCGCGCATCGATTCTTATTTTTTACTCTCTCTCCCCGCGCGCCCGCTCTTCCTCATTTCGTTATTCTTCACTTTATCGGGATCGATCGATTTTTATTACAGAATTATGGAAAGCTTTTCATGGAAGTTGTTCTGAAAAAGATTATAATTCCGCAGAACTGACCTAATTGGATAGTTGTTTTGTTTTCAATTTATACATTTTTTTCAATTGATTAATCTGTATTTTATCAACATATATTATAAACATAATTATATAATTATTGGTGAATTTGTTTAATCTCGTGAATGTTAATTGAAATTCAATATATCTTGTTTTCTTTTTCATTTTATTTTTAATGGTTCCAATTGTCTAAATTCTTTGCTATATATATACTTTAAAATACAAACAGAGTGTATTTGAGTGTTTTTAATTTTAAAAAAGATTTATTTTTCAGAACTGACATAATTGGATAGTTATTTTATTTCTAATTTTTTCTCAATTACTTAATTTATTTTAATGATATATAATATTATATTTAATATAATGTATTGATAAATTTGTTAATTTTATAAATATTCATTTAAATACAATATCTTGTTTCCTTTTTTATTTTATTTTCAATGTTTCAAATTATACAAATTCTTTACTTCACTTTTGAAATTAAACAAAGTGTCCGAGATTTCGTTTCTTTTTCTTCAAAGATATGTTCCAAATTTGATCGCAAAACTTAGCAGGGATGCTAATTCGTGTATGATATTAGCATTATCGTGAAAAAACTGCAATATCAAAAAGTATTCCAACGAATAATATCACAGAAATAACATTAAATACAATAATTTCTAATAAAAATGTTTCTTCATTCAATCATTAATATATAAATAATGACGTATTAATAAATATTTCATTCAAGTTAAAATACGTTTTTAAACATTTTTTTCTCTTCTATTTTATTTTTAATATGTTTCAAATTGTCAAAATTCTTGGCTTCGCTTTAAAAATTAAACAAAATATTCGAGATTTCGTTTCGTTTTCCTCGAATGTGTTTAAAATTCGATTGCGAAGCTCAGCAGGGATGAAAATTTGCGCGCAGTGCGGTGGCCGTCTGATGACAAAAGTGCAGCACCAAAAAGGATTCCAAAGAGCGCGGAAGTTGTAAAATCGTGTGTTAATACCGAGAAGGATGAGCTTTAAAGTGCACCGCGAAAAGTGAGAGAACGCCGACGCGCAATCACAATGACGAGACGTCGAGTTGCTCGCACACGTCGTCGCGCAAATACCGAAACGCCTATGTCCATAGAACATTTTATTGCTCGTCCTGATGCACCGTTCGAATTGGTATTCCTTGCTGCGATCACAGACGTACTCGGCGAGAATGAACGCGCAACAGAATTTTTTCAACAGAGGGCATAAAATTTTGCTCGACTTCCGATTAAACTCTTTTGTGTTTGTCATCATTTTTATATTTTATTTATTCCATTTTCGCAATAATTACTTTCATATGGTTATTCTTGCTTACGTAAAATTTTCGTTTTTATATTTTATTAGATTAGAGCAAAGCAAGACGATAATTATTTCGTACAATTCATTCAATTTCGCAATTATATTCGCACTTAAACTATAAGATAAATTGTCAATTTTGTTTTTGGTAAATTTTTGATCAAGCATATTTTTGTATTTCAATATTCAATGAAATACGAAATTGGCGGGACGTAAACGTGCTATGAAATTTTTTGGAGTGCGTTATTTACTTTACGATCAAATTCTTTTATCTATTTCCTTACAATTACAAAAATTTATTTAATATTCGTATGAAAATACACTTTTTTTACGGCAATCTTATAATGGTTATATACAAGGATATTTTTTAAATTTGCAATAAACAGTCAAACGAACATTTTTATATGTTTCGATATTAAAAATTATTAATTATAAAAAATGTTTCGGTATCAAATAACATGATCTTTTTGCTATTCAATTTTTTATATAATCTCTTTCCATGCATTATATATCCATTATATACTCATTTAAAAAATAGCATCAAAAACTGTTCAGTCGTTGATTTCAATCAAATATTTAGTTTGTCGTTAAGATGACACGTTTGATAATTTTTAATTACGATGAATTCTGAAAACTGTATAATCGATACGATTCGTTTTTCGATAAAATAATTTGATAATTGTTAGTTTTATGTAAATTTGATAATAATATGATAATAATTGACAACAGTAAAACAGAGTATCATAAAAATTGATAACTTATCGTCTCCACGTCGAGACCAGATAATTGCGTTCGACGAAATCTCGCAATCTTTGATGCCATCACAAAAATCCTCAAAGTGAACGTATTTAAATACTTTTTAGTGTACTAATTATATTTAAATGATATATTTATGGCTTTTTATGTCCATGTCTGTCTATATTTTATAATTATCGGTTTTGGAACAGAAAATTTCCTCTGAAAATTGTGACGTCTGCAAGTTTGGCGTCTCACTCAAATTATAATCATAATAATCATATAATCAATTTATTGACGCTTTTCGATGAATAACCATTTATCTAGATAGTAATCCGAAACGTTGAAAAAAACCTTTTGGTGGAAATTATCGTCAGAAGTCAAATAACGTCGTTTTTTGTCACCATGTAATTATTTTAAGTGGGCTTTTCGATTAATTTAGAACATATGTAGACTGAGAATAAAGTTTGGTTGAATCAACTAAAAGGGCGGTCACGGAGGGTGAAAGAAATATTTAGTTATAATTTAACACGATATTTATTTAATTGAACTAAATTTTTGTTTCTGTGCCTTTTTTTTCAGACACGGAAATAAATGTTTGGTTGAATCAAAAAAATATCGTGTTAAATTAACTAAATATTTCTTTCGCCCTCCGTGACCACCCGTTTAGTTGATTCAACCAAATTTTTTTCTCAGTGTATATATAGTCGTACAGCTATATTTTCTGAAACGTTTCACTTTTTTCCGCCTTTTCATTTCTACAATTTTTTAACCTTTATCGGAGAATTGCGACGAGTGGAAAAAGCTGTTTTTCGGCCTGCCTCGTTTTCCGTCTCGCCGTCGACCCTGCACCCGAATTTTTTTCCCCAAATAAACTGCTGAGTACGGTGAGAAAGGTTTTCTCGGCGGAGCGAGCACTTCGGACGCGAGTCCGTCTCGAAAAGTGCACGGACGCGCTCCCGCGTCCGAAGCGCGCGGTCCCCATTTGAATACAATAAGATTCTCCTTGCGTTTATTTTTCGAACGAAGAGAGCGTACGCAGTTCCCCCGAGACTTTCGGGAAAGAGAGGACAAATGCAAAATTCGAAGTTGCGCAACGCCATCTCCCGGGCTCGCTATATATATATATATGCACTTTTTCTCCCATGTCTGATACGTTGCTCTCCTCTGTCTTCGGAGACAACTCTCGGGAACGTCTCGTCTCTTCTGTTCCAAAGTGCGAAGTGTACATGCGGAAAGGACGGGAAGAGTCAAAGAGAGAATAAAGAAAAAAATGGAAGAAAAAAATAAGAAGAAGGGCTGATGGGGGGTGGGGGGAAGATCGGAGGGAGTGAATAAGGGAGGGAAGGAAAAAAGCTTGGTAGACGGATAGCGAGACGGAAGGGAATGAGAAAAGGAGAGAAAAAAAAAGAGCCAACGCGAAGAATAGGAAAAGAGGGACGGATAGAAGGGGGAAGGAAAGAGAGAGAAGCGATTCGAAAGGGCGATTGATGTGGTCGCACACGATGCAACCGCACGCTTCTCGCATACGCGATTCGTCTCCATTTTTCTATATAGACATATACACCGTGCACTTTCTATTGTACAGATATATACAGATTATAAGATATATTCGCGATGGTCTGAAAAAATCGACAATTTTCTTCGTTTTCGCCAATGCAAGTTTAATTATTTCGGGATTATGAAAAATGGGCTTATCTAATAAATTTCAATTATTAATTTAAACAATTTTTTAAGGTTCCTGAATGCAATTAATCATTTTTCATTCAAGTAATGAAAATTCTATGCTCTAAAAAAAGGTCTCTGTAATATTTTAAAAATAATTCAAGGTTAAAGTTAAAATTATGCAATAATTCACTGCTCACACAAAAAAATCCAATTTGAGTAATATTTATTATAGGAATGTATATAACAATTGTTTTATTGGAAAATTTTTCTGTCGATACAGAAGCAATTGGAGAAAGTAATTTATCAAGGTAGTAATTTGCCAACATTTTACTTGTTTTTGTTGAAAAAATAGAACTTTTTGGGCGATTGAAAAGAGATAAGAAAATACTCTGTTCTTCGTGTAGACAAACAAGTCGATTTATTTCGTTGAAACGTCAAAGAAGTTTTTATGGGAAAAATTACTTTTATTGATTCACGAGTATCTGTTTGATTAAGATTAAGATCTTTTTTGGATACTTCGGGGCAAACCTTTTTTTATTTGTACAATATTTTCCTAACTATTCGTTTGGTCAAGGAACGAAAATGTGAATTTCGTACACAAAAGAAGATAATACAAGAACCAATCGAATTTATAGAGGCATTGAAATCAAACTGGACGCTTTCTCATTTAATTTATATTCCCGCACGTAAAAAGAAAATGTAACATACCACGTATCAAGATGAAAAGTAAAGAGATCGAGAGATGACAGAATTTTAATGAAAAATATTCCCTCCTTCTTGGAGAATAAAGACGAGGGGTATTGGGAACAATGATTATTATTCGTGGGTTGGGATCGATATTTATTCACCAATCTTGCTCTTCCAATGGAGATTACATCCTTTTTGTTTCACGAAAGAAAACATATTTATGAATAAAAGTGTACTCTAATGTACAAAAATACATATTTATATCCGCAAGTATTGACATAAAAATATCGGTTAATTTTTCTTTCGATGGAATCAATGAAATAATATTGAAGACGCGAGAGTTTAATCTCAGAGTTGAGTACATTTTGTTGAGCATTCATTCACGTTGAGCTTGTCTATATCCTCGCATCTTGAAACACAAAAATTCACATGTGTATATATTCCAAAATACATGACGTAAAACATTTTATGAATCAATTTTTGTATAAATTTAATAAATATTACTAAAATTGTAAACAAGAGTTAGATCACAAGAAATTTCGTTGTGAATTAATTCTTGTTTAGCTTATCTCTTCTATTGTCTCAAATTTCATATTTTTTAAATTTTACTCATATATTCTTCAATAAATTCTTGATGTTCAATTTGTAAAACTCAGGTTTCGTCTTATTTTGCCAAAAAATTGCAAATATTTCGTCAACAATTTGAGAATGATTCGTTATTTAAATAATTAAATAAGAAAAGTTTTAGTTGAACGTTTTCATATAACTATAAATAACGATTGTTTAAATGCTTAATAATTTAATCAATATTTAATAATAGATTAAGAAAAAATTTTAAAATAATTGTATATCTATATGAAAATGTGTACTACTATATAAAAATGTATAGAATTGAATTTAAAAAAAACTACACATACTTTTAAGATTAGTTCGATATACATAACTCGAGGCAAAATTTCAATTTCAGTCACCGTCTAAAAAATTGGGACATATTAATTCTTCAAAGTTGACACCATTCAAAATAGCTCATGTTAAAATTCGTTATATATTTTATTCAATTAATACATCGATTTTTACATGAGTGGGACATCCTCAAATTTTGCCCTGCTAAATATTTGAACGTATTACCTCAAATTTAAATAAGGTAAACGTCCCAATAGTTGGACAGCTAAGGGTTTTCTTACTTTATCTTTTGATATTTTAGCGATCCAAAACTCATTTTATGTGTTAATTTTAAACAATATTTCTAGTAAATAAATACTTAAACGTTTAAATATGTAGAATGTCCCAATACTTGGACAGAAAATTGACTCTGTCTCTAGGGTTGAGCGATTTTTTTTCCAATGAATTATAACGTTATGAAAAATACACTTCCTTGTACAAGAAAAATAATCCATACGATTGTATTGAAAAAAAAAATAATTCAAATATTAAAAATAATATGGCGAAAATTGTCCAACTATTGGGACGTTTACCTTATTCAGCAAAAATGTATGCAGTTTCCATAAGAAGCAATAATAAATCTCAGCAACATTGAAGCTTTATAACTCTTGAACCATTCGTCAAAACGATCTTAAATTTGACACGAAGTTTTACCACTATGCTTGTCTATAAAAACAGCTTACAAAAAATTAATCAATTTTTCACATTGTTGAAAAAATTGCTCTGAAATTTATAAAATTGAAAAATTGATGTATATATCTCGGGAAGAACAAAACTTCGTTGGTCGACTCGTAATTAAAAGAGGGGAGCAGGGGCGGGGGGAAGAAAAGCGACAAAAGAGGGAAGTTGTTTTCGGCGTGGTGGCATTTATTGCCGAAATACCCATCAAGGGGCCCTCTCGTTCTCGAGATAGAGAGAGAGAGAGAGAGAGAGAGAGAGAGAGAGAGAGGAAGAAGAAATAAATGAGTAGCGGAGTGTGCGCGCGTTGGGATTGCACGTGGCGTGCATTCGGCTTTTGTGCCGGCGCGACGAGAGGTTTTCTTGCAACGTGCCGCTAATTCGACAAATTCGGCCAATTGCATAATTCCAAAAAGAGTCGTTGACCGTCTGGGCTCTCGTCTCCTCGACTCTCGTCTTCTCTTTTTTTCTCTTCTTCTTTTCTTCTCCTTTTTTTTCTCTCTTCGTCCGCCTGTGTCTCCGGTAGATTCGGGAATCGCCGCGAGAGTTTCATCGTTCGGGCGAGCGAAACGGGATGAGAGAAAAAAAGGGAATAATCTTCATACGCGTCTCCTCCCTTTTATTGTATTTTCTCTCTCTTTCTCTCTCTCTCTCTTTCTTTCTTTCTTTCTAGCCAGCTTCCTTCGCCATCTTCCTTCTCGTTCGCTCCCCAATCCTTGGTCTCTGCTCATCCTTGCACTACCGAGAACCTTTTTCCTTCTCTCGGATTTCTCTAAAAAGTTGACAGTTGCGTCACGTCGCGGCGAAACTACAAAGCCCTCCCTCCCCTATTCTTCCCCCCCCCCGGCGTTCCTTTTATTTATTTGTTTACGAATGTACCTCGCACTTTGCTTACAAACGCGAATATTCTAATCTCTCTCCTCGAATCTATCGTCTGAATTTCAATTCTTCCTTCACGCTTCGATACTCCTTCGATTCGTGATATATGGATGTGCACACACGGAAAAATAACGCACACGCATATATTTTCTGCATTTTTATGTTTCATTAAAATGTCAAAGAATCAACAGACGGAATATAAGTATACGAGACATAATAATAATGAGGTAGTCACTTGGTATTTATTCTTATTTTAATTACCTCGCGCATACTGAGAGAAATTACGATGATGGACTCAACCATAAAGTACTAAATTCATTTTTATAGTGAAATAAAAAATGTATATTTAGAACAGGATCTAAATAAAGTATATTATTGAGTTCTACAATGATGAATGATTTATACTTTTGTATACATATATGATACAAGATTTCCCATGGTTCACTCTCGATGCATGTAAAAGTTAAAAGTTTAAAAAATATATAATATTTATAGTAAGAAAATAAATGCACTGATAGAAATCACGATGGTATGTATATTTTACTATATATAAAGTGACAATTGCGCTTATTATTTTAGAATTAAATATATTTTTTGTAGTAAAACGTAACATGATCAGGACAAAATATATTTAATTCTATGATAATTACTATAGTTGTCACTTTTATACAGTGAAATCCACCATACATTTCTCTCACTGTAATATAATTTACTAATTATTCATCATTAATTAATATCAATAAAAAAATGAACTAAAAATCAAGTAAAATTAATTAAATAGAATTTTATTTTATTCAAAATCTAAATGGAATCATTTATTTGATATACAATATTTATAATTATTTAAATACATTTCATAAAAACGTATACAGTATATAATAAATAACAGAGTGTAAATGATAAAAATGAAGACAAATTGAAGGTATTTGAAGGAGAGAGTTATTTTTAAGCAAACGAGAAAACATGACTTAATTTTTTCCGACAAAAATGATATGATGGAGGCACTGATTGGAAAGAATCTCGAGTATTTAACGAATAATTAAATGTCTCATAGATCCGGGAGCGAGTGTGCGGGAAATGAGTGAAAAATAGTCGCGCGTAAGAGAGAGAGAGAGAGAGAGAGAAGTCTCGTGCGTGTGCTTTTAGCGTGATGACGTAGTTTCATGAGGCGAAGAATTGCGCGAGGGCTGTCGATTCGCTAATTGCGCTCGCGCGCACAAGTTGCACTTCCCCCGAGTTTGTTCCTCCCGCATCGTGCTGGTGCTGCACTCGCTACTATACCAAGAATCTGAGGGATTCCTTAATTGCCCACGTCTCGTGTGTCTCTCTCCGTTTTGTATTCCACGTCTGCCCCGAATCATTTTTATTTGCTAAATTTCTACCGTGGCTACGTCTTTTCGCTCTCTCTCTCACTTCTCGTTGAGGTTTTTTGCTCGCGTTCTCTAGAGCCCGAGACATTATTCCCTGCTCAATTCTTCTTCCGTCCATATACATACACTAAAGAGTGTATATTTTCATTTTCTTCACTTCGGGCGTGTGTTTTTAGACGAACTTTAGGCTATACGCTATCCACGGAGAGAAAATTTTGTATTATTCGAAAATTAGTATGTTTTTTTGTGGTAACGTCATAGTCGATTGGAAATTGTGAGAATTTTTCATACAAGTTGACATAACAATTCGAGCATCATTTTTTTCCTATCAATTCAAAAAAGATCGATTGGGGTTAAAAATCGATGTTTTCAGCAACAAGGGATGGGTATAGAGCTCGATACTTTCTTGAAAAATGAAAATTTTTCAATGGATGATGTTTATCGCACCATCGCGATGAAATAAGCATGGCATACTTTTTTCAGAAAAGTATCGAGTTTTGCCCATCCCTATTCAGCAATAAAACTTTGTTCATTTTTTTCTGGCAGTCTACTCTATTAAGTGGCAATAAACAGACGAGAATGAACGCGATAAATTTAGTATAAGGGACCTGAGTTGAAGCTTGGCTTACCAAAATATCATTTTATAATTAATTATCTGAATATCATTGAGCAAATCGGTCCTCTAGTACATCTTTGGTTAACCAGGTTTGAGGGGAAACATAATTATTTCAAGAAACTGATACTCAAATATAAAATTTTTTAAATCATTGCCAGAACACTTGCTACTCAATATCAACGTTACATGTATTATGAAAAAAATTAGTATACAATGAGTTTTTTTTAAAGAAAAAGTCTAGATAGTAAATAATCCTACATCAGGATAAATCTTTGCATTCAGAGAGAGAAAAACAAAAAATAATTTACGAACTTGTCAGCATGATATTTTTTACAAAGTTGCATATAATGTCCATGAACCTTACAAACAAATCGAAACTTACATTATTCAAAAATATTCTTTATATTATTGAGTTGCTTAATCTGAATTTTGCTTTTATATTCGCACCGAATGGTGTTAGCAAGAACAGAATTACTTCATTAATTTTACGCACTAAATGGTATTTATATTGCGGTGTTATAATTATTTACACTGATCAAACATATCAAACCACATCTATTAACACCATGCCATTCTACACCAAATGGTGGAACTATGGTGTTACATTAATACCATTTTAACACCAGATTTAATAGTGAATATCATCAACGACCCTCTTAATTAATGTTTACTAATTTAATACGATTTTCAAAAAAAAAGATAATTAAAACCACTCTCAAATTATTTTTATATATAGGGCGTACGTGAATTCGTGTATATAAATAATAGTTGATAGATGTGCAAACGATCCTGGCAAGATCGATTTATCCGCGGTAACGAGTTTTCCGATGCGGCGCGTTGGAAAATGTCAGATTACCTCCATCGTATTTTCTCTCTATATATTTCACCGCGCGGTAGAAAAAGAAGATTTAAAAAAATCCTCATGTCCGAGAGTGAGTAACGTTCGCGACGACGCTTCTCTCGTGTGCATAGTGTGTGTAGAGAATAGCTCGATCCTTTTTTTTTCCTTTCCTTTTTATATTTCAGTGCGTCCGCTTTGCAAAACTCCCTCTTGTCTTCGCGTTTACATCAGTCTCCCTTCTTCTCTCTCCGCGCTCATTGTTTTCAACGGATAATTCCGCTCTATCCTTGACGATGACTTTTTACCATTTTTCCTCCCTCCCCTTCTCCCTCGTGCAGCCGGATTTAGTTTTCTCTCTTTTCGAGTCATTCGTCTCTCGTCACGATTCCCAGTTGGTATACGAATTTATTTATTGCGGCACGAAAGCAATCGTGCCTCTCGGAACCCCTCTTTTTGATAGATCTTCCTCGAACTCTCGACATTTTATCGTCCAATTTCCAATATCATCATTCGATGAATTATTCCCAATTTCCAGATCTTTTCGCTGCTTTTCATTCTTCGTTTGAAAGTCTGTGTGCATGCCTGCTTTATGTAGTTTTAATGCATATAACTTAACGAATTGTTGTCTCTGATTGTTGCAGGTTAACCGACCGTTGACGATGAAGAAGGAGGGAATACAGACGAGAAATCGCAAACTCTCGTCGAAGAGCAAAAAGAAGAAGGCTGGCGGTTGCCTCGGCCTGGGTGGTGTCATGGGCGATATGATTAAAGCCAGCGGTCATCTCGATCTCGACAACAAACCCTTCCATTCAGGATTTGGATCACCAATGGGTAAGTTTACGGAAAGCTATTTTATTTTATTGCTCCATTTATCTAAGAACTGTTGTAAAAATAATGAGATAAATTTGTTCAATTTCCATACATTATCGATTGACCTATGGAAACATTTTAATGTTTTTATTTTAAAGGAAATAAAATATTAGCTTTCCAATAAGAACGAAATTTATATAGGTTACCGAACTTTCTATGAAGAAAATGTATGGGGTATGAGTATACATTTGAGCAATTAACACATTCAGACATTAGAGAATTGCATGAATTTTTTATACGATGTTCCTAAGAAGACATCATTAAAGATATATTAATAAAAAAAGTGGGGTCAACGAATAAATAAGAAAAATCAATCGAGTTCAATCGACAGTTCACTGTGTCAAATCACTTTCGTGTTCGTTCAAAACAGTGTCTAATTATCAAAAGAATAAATTAATTTAAAAAGATTATTATTCTGAAACGCATTAATAGAAGTGAATCTCGTATGAAAAAGTAAATAAAATAAAGCGTTCTTCAAATTGACCTTTTTTTCGTAATTTTAATTTTCAAATAGTTGTTGTATTGACTAGCCTGAAGTTACAACCTCCTTAATTGAACGAAGCAGTGATTACATGTTTCGGACACGCTTGAAAGGTTATTGTGTCAAAATTTAATGGGTTCGGTATTGTTTTGTTTGATTGTCAACAGGAACGTCGCAACATCATCACTCGATGCACACAGCGATGCAACATTACATGTATCATCCGGGTGTCGGCGTAGCCGGTGGTCTTCATCAAGGCTTCGCCCCTCCGGCTCCTCCACCGATTCACCCTCACTCCCATCCCCATTCGCACTCTCATCACATGACCAGTCTCCAGGGTCTCCAACTAGCCGCCACGACGAACGCCATGGTCAGTACCAACGACAATTTTCACATCAATTATACTATAAATTAAACTGATTTTTTATGTCTACAACTAAACATGAAAATTACAATATAAAAATTTCAATATATTTTTATTTCAATATAAATATTTTTATTTCAATATAAAACCATATGTACTAGGGTGGTCCAAAAAAATGATTAACTTCATTTTTTCTCAGACACACGTTTAATATCTTTGGAATGATAAAAAAAAGTTGCCACACCAAATTTCAGCCCTTTAAGAATTTTTTTAGAAATGGTGATTTTCAATTTTTTATTTCCCGTTTAAATAACATTGGAAAATTTTCTTTTCATTCAGAATTTTGTAGCTCGATAACGAAGTAACTTAGTAACTTACATATATGCCCTTATATATTTTTATAGAAAATTTGATGCTCTACAAAAAAGGTCTCTTGCAATTTGTCTATAAATTGACTCCTTCAAAAGTCATTCAAGATTAAAGTTGAAATCGTGTAAAAATAGAAGATAAACGTGTGTCCCGGAAAAAATAAAATTCGTCATTTTCTTGGACCACCCTATAATATGTACATTAAAATAATACTAATAATAATAAAATAATATATTTTAGATCTAGGTTAACAATGTATTTATATTTGTAATGTAATTTTTGGAAACTGATTATAGTGGCAATGCCTAAAAATATAGTACATGCTACTATCGTAACCAGTATAGTTGTCACTTTATAGTGCATAATAAAATTTACTTTTTATTTGTATATGCGTTGCTATTTTATTTTCAAATAAAAAATTATCAAAATAAAATGAATATTCAGTGAATAAAAATATGATGAGCTGGAAATCAACTTGAATAAAATTTTTTACAAAATTCGTATACTGATTTTTTTTTGAGACTGATGGAAATAAAAACAGGATTTACAAAATGCTTTATCCACGACAAAGCATGACAACAAAAATTGCATTTTTTCAGTGAAATGCAAAAGATCTCTGAATTCAGACTCTGCCTTTTGCCAAAAAGTCACTAATTTTTGGTCGACTATAAATTAGAAATTGGAGCATATTTTGCCAACAATTCAAACATTGCTCATTATTTAAATTCAGACTCTGCCTTTTGCCAAAAAGTTACTAATTTTTAGTTGACTATCAATTAGAAATTGGAGCAGATTTTGCCAATAATTCAAACATTTTTCATTATTTAAAAAATTAAATGAGAAAAATTGCAGTAAAACATATTGAAATTACTGTTCTTAAAAAATGTACCACGAGTATTTTAAAAAATTGACAAAAATTACATATTTTTAACCTGTACATTCAAGGCAAATGAATAAAATCTCCATAAAAAGTAATGCAACATTTTTGTATCAACTATATACAAAACAAAATACCAAAAATTTATCCAACTCCCACATTTTTAAAAATATTGCTCAAATGTTAAAGAAAAAGATTATATGGCAACTTAACACTCTCCTCCAATATATTTTCAAATATATAGTACACACAAACGGAATTTTGATAAAATTAAAAAAAAAGAACAGAGAGAAAAGCCAGAAATAAATTTAAAGCGAGTATCGTGTACCCTGCAAAATTAGCATCAAATTTCATTGAGAATTACGTAAGTAAAGAGAGAATTTGTTGCTGTTTTATGTTTTGCAGACCGGTTGGCGGTCGGAGTACACATGAATGGACGGGAACGACGAGTATTTGAGGAGGCAGCCCACCAACGTAATTTACTGACACTCTTCGGAATAGAGCTCCTCTCGAGACGAGACGAAGACGAGGAAGAGAAAGAGGGATGGAAGGGGAGGGGGGGAGGGGGAAATAAGCGAGAGCGACGTTATTTGAGCGAAAATTTGAGAGTAGTCGAGGGAAAAGCGAATAAAGCCGGAAAGGCTCGGGCAAAAAAAGAGCCGAAAATGTGCGAGAGGAGCATGTTCTCTCGTCTGTCTGTTTTCTCGACACGGTACTCGTATGCATATATCATATATTTATATAATTATATCGTTGCGTACGTAATATGGATATGATGTGTCCAAAATCTTGTGAAAACGTGTTTAAACGTCTATTTAAAAAAAAGAGAGTAAAAGAGAGAGGGAGGGATAAACAGCAATGATGAAGGAATGAAAAGAGATTTTAAAAAAATGAAAAGAATTGAAATGTTTTTCCATGTATGGAAAAAAAATGGCGAGTCAAAGCAATTCGAGACTCTCTCGTCGATAGAAAATTATATTATGTAAAACACAGAGGGAGGAATTACTATTCATATACAGGCATAAAGATAAATATTATACACAATTACATATATATATCTATATTATATAAATATTAAAATGTCTCGCGAGAATCGAGCTCGCGACGCGTTTCTGTAAATATGTAAAATAAATAATATATGTATACCATAGGGTGGAATTAAAAAAAATGCGCCCCCCGGCCCCAAGTACAAACGAAGTCAGCTATACTTTTATCGAATTTTTATGTTTTTTTTCTTATTCTCGTTCTTTTTTTTATTGTAAATACGTGGTACAGGTCTCTCTCCCTTCCTCTTAAAATCTCCATTCTTCATGTTTTTGTCGAAACGAGGAAAAAGTCGTCCGTGTCTCCGAAGGTATGAAACCTGCGGATGAGATTAATTAATTTAAAAAAAAAATTTTTTTTTCCCTAATTCGACGCCTCTCGTCGTATTTTTTTTTCTATGCTATTTTCACAGTGTTTTGCACTCTCCGTCGAGTCTCTCCGCTTTTCACATTTTCTTGACGCACACGACACGACCGCTCGAAAAACCTCTCTTTCCCTCGCGAAAGCGACGTGCAATTATTTAATCGAAGGAGCGACCGTTTTTTAATCCAATGTTTTTATCGAGCGTCGAGAGAGAATTTCTTTTTAATTCGCGAAAGTCGAGAAACTTTTGTATACGCGAGCAAAACCCTTTTAAAGCCGAAAACATTGAAAATTAGAAATCCTGCAGATGTTCGTCGAAGATGAAAAATGAAATGAAACCAGCGAAGAATTTTTTACAACCTTTCGCAATGTCGTTCACGACGAAGACTCCTCGTCGATGGCTTACGATCGAGAAATAAATATCCTATAAAATAAATTTATATAAACATGAATTATATAAATATAAATTTATAATTTATATAAATTTATATACATATATAAATTAAATAAATATAATTTATAAATTTATAAATTATAATTCATATAAATTAATAAATTTATATAATTTATAAATTATATTTATAATTTATATGACATCGATATAAATATCGATATTCCCGGTAAATCGATGGTTTGGACAAGTCGAGGGGAAGGAGATCGCGCGAGGATCGTCGATCCACGATTTTTGTCGGAATTCGTCGCCGCATTTCGTCATATTCCGTTTTTACCCACACTTCTTTCCCGCATAGCTCTTAACGTTAGATTTAAACGCGAACGAGAGAAAGATAGAAAATGAGCGAGACAGGGAGAGAGAGAGAGAGAGAAATAAAAAAAAATAGAAGAGAACAAAAACGATAAATAAAGTAAGACCGAAAACACGGGACACTCGCATACCATAGGAAATAAAATCTTTAGCCACGTAACGAAACAATAGTTATTAATATCATTAAAATAATTGTAATAATATAAGAAAATAAAAGAAGCAAGAACACGTGTAAATTTTGTATCTTCAAGATTGTGTATCGTAAAAATTGATATAAAAGAAAAAATAATGCATAGACGAACGAACGAGATATCTACGTATATGGTAAATAAATAAAATATGCATATATATAAATGAATATATACTTATATATTGTAACGATGGATTAATTATCGTATTAAATGGTAAATTAACCCGTTGGACGTAAGCTAAGGTAAATAAAATTTAATAAAATTGTGAAGAATAAAGAGGAATGATAAATGAAAGAAGTGTAATTGTGCATAATTTTTAGATGGTAATCGAGACGGTAAACATTTATCTCCCTTCTCTAGATAGTCAAAGTTTTACGTGAAAAAGAAAAAAGTAATGAATGATTAAAGAAATCTTACGTAAAAACCTTGAATTCTCGTACAAGAATCCGTGAGTGTTTTTTTTTTAATTCGAATTTTTTTTTCTTCTCGAAAATTTTTACATTTTGCGTCACAAAATTAGAGCATGCGTTCAGAAATTTAAGGAATTCTTTTGTAAAATCGAGGATTTTTTCCAAAATTCGAGCATTCTTTCAAAAAGTTCTGACAGTTCACATATTCGAAGACTTTTCGTCCGTCGGAAAAGTGTAAGAGAGAAAGAGAGAGAAAGAGAGACCACATTGTGATTTTTGATTATAGACGTTACTCGTTTTAGCCTAATTATAAATTACCGTGGCGGCGAAGAGAAAAACTTGATGAAATTTAAAAGAATAACGGAGTTTTAGGCAATTAGAGCGGATCCTCGGTCGAGTGCGGTCTATGAGGAATGATCTCGATGGATCCATAGATCGCGGTCGATCGTCGATCTCTCGCAATTCGAGATTTTGCGATTTTTCGAATTTAAATTGAAAAAAAAAGAAAAAAGAAAAACGATCTGGTCACTAAAAAACGACGTGAAGGTTTCGAAAAATCGCACTTTTCTCGAGTCCATACGAGTCTTTTTAAATAGGAAGAGCGAACGAGAACGAGAGAGGGAAAAAAGTGAAAGAGAGAGAGAGAGAGAAGTATCTACGTATTTAGTATTATTAGGAAAGTAGTTGGTAGAGTGTAAAATATGATTTTTAAAGAGGACGCGTGCGAATGATTTCAATGGATCGTCTTTGAAGGACGAGGAAAAAGTCTTATATCCAGAGATCGATATAACTGCGAAGAAAATAAAAGGCAAAATTCAGGACTAATGGCCACACCGAGAACGACGACCTAGTTCTCAATTCAACGTGGTAAAGTGTAAAAAAAACAATAACGACATGAATGTAAGATATTATTGTAAAAAAAGTTTTAACTTAAAATAAATTAAATAATAAATAAATGTCGATGAAAAATCATTTTGTTGTTTCAACCAAAAGTTTTCGTACTTTCAGACTCTGGCGTTGTGTAATCGCGATCATAATAATGATGACGTTTTCTCGTTTCGCAGTGCAGAAACGAATGAAAGTGAGCAGAGGGTCGAGGCCAATGACCGTGGCCTCAACTGTGCAAACTTGGCAATTAAGAACGTGTTCGAGGAAATGGACAAAAATTAAAAACTTTTGGCGAAAAAAATTTTTTTTTTAAGTTAAAGTGATGTGAAACACTAAGTTTTGAGTCAATTTTCGGACAAATCCCACGCTCGAATTTTTCAAGCAAATAATTTGAATATGTTATGCAGTGTACGCTGTACTAGGGCGTGACATTCCTGAAATTTATAAAAAATATAAAAAATCAAAGTAAAAAAAAATTTTTTTCGGTAATAGTATAGTTAAGAATTGAATTACAAATTTTAGATAATTTTTAAATTGTCAACTTGAGCATATTTTATTAAAAATTTCAACATTGTTCATTGCTTAAAGAATTGAATGAGAATAATTTTCGTGATACTTCTTTTGACATGTTTTAAATTTACTCATTATAAAATATTTGTTTCCGAGCAACCTTTTTTAATTAAAAAGAAAACTGCCAAATCTCAACAGCTTTAGAATTCAATACATTTTTAGTCATTTTAAAATTTATCAACATTTTTTTTCTTATAATTATAGGAATGAAATATTTCAAAAATTTATGAAACTTTCATGTTTTTAAAAATAAGGCACGTATGTAATTGAAGAACTCCCTAAAACGTAATTTCGATCAAAATATCGGTACAGTCAAATAAAAAATTTTATCGCAATTTATCTCGATACCATGTGGTTTTTGAGCTTAAGTTTATTAAAAAAAAGTTGTTGAAAATTGTTTCAAGAATAACATACTCAAAATTCAAGGTCATTCAAGGTTACCTGTACTTTTTATGTATAAGTATGTATAAAAATTTGAAAAATGATAATCTTATGATTAATAATTATATGCTCTTATGGGACACTGCAGAAAATAGTCATTTTTGACAATAAATATCTCGAGTTCTATATATATAGTAAAACTTTTCAATATCTAATATACAATTGCACATTGTATCAAAGAAGGTTTTTGCAAATTTTCAACAAAATCCTATGAAAACGATTATTTGATAGAACTACCTTAAAACTATCACATAATAAATTTTGCAAAATTGGCTACGTAAAATCTACCTTGTGAAAAAACAAATTCTCTGCAAAAATATTGAACGAGTTTTTCTTGTAATACAATATTTTATTCTCACGGAAATAATTGTTTGCGCTATATCAAAACATTAAAAAAATTCAATCGCCGAGCGCATATCACGTGACGATCTATTTTCCTCATCCGTGCCAAAAGATATTTCGGTAAGAGTAAAAGGCAAAAATAGTCCATAAGTGACACACCCCGAAGCACAAATTACAATTTGCTCTTTTTATTTACGCGCAGTAAATAATGTTGAATCGAGATAGGGATTGGCGAGCTCGGGACGAGTGTGTAGCCCGAGAAAGGAGGGAAAAAGATGAAAAAGAAGATCGCGAGGAAAAGAAAAGGAGAGAGAGAGAGAGGTATCCCCGCGTATCTTGGCCAATAAATCAGTTGAACTTTCAACGTTTTCTTCATCCTGGGCACATTCTCTCGCAGCTCAAACGATCATACTCGAGCGCATACGTTTCTCATACGAGCACAGGCGCGCGTGCACGAATATTTGAAACAAAAAATTCGTCTGTTCCGCATCTATTGGCTCGGGACGAGCCCGAGATATCTTTTTCTCCTCCCTCTTTGCGTTGATTGACGACGTGCGAAAACAAAGTGGTCGTTTCGTTGGATAAAACATATCGAATCAGCGCCGAGAATCGAGTCAATGAGTTTCGCGATGCGCGAGAGGGGGGAAGGGAAGAAGAGCGGAGAAAGAGAGAGAGAGAGAGAGAGAGAAAAGAGCGATCGTATCGAATCTCCGGAGAAGCGATACTCGCGGTATATTAATTAGCCCCGTGTGTTACTTAATTAAGACTTATCGTTTCGATACGAGAAGTGTTTACATGCAAATCAAAAGCTTACAAGCCTCGTATTTTAAAAACGCGATAGCGTTCGGCGTTCGTTGTCTGCGAGAAAGGCCGAAATCGAGCTGACATCGGAGTTACCCGCACTATATATATACGCTCGCGTTTTCAGCAGTCAAAAAGAGTCCGACGGAGCGAGAAAATATGTGTTATTATGACACTTGGCTTCGAATAAAGCCGTCCGGATGATTATAATCGAGGAGAGAGACCTCAACGCTGACTGCCAATGAGATACTTTTTTACAAGCTTTCCATGCATTCAAACCACTGTCTCGGTATTCCCGATCACACCTTACAACTCAATCTCAAATCATTATATCTTGATTCAATTATCGGGACTTTGCAGACTTTTGCTATTTTTTTTGTCATATTTTTAATCTGTTCTTGTGGTAATTTTTTTTTTCATTTGAGTCAAGTATATATTTTTCTCGTTCGTATTTTGTTAATTCGAGTCATCTTTTTTCCCCAGTGCGCTTTAATTGAAAACGAATTCGAAAATGGAAATTTTTTGGAAATTGTGATACATCGTCTTGCTACTTTTATTATGAATTATTATTTTTTTATTACTTTTTTAAAAGTATATACTTTTAAAATTATTTTTGTCATATTTTTAATCAGTTTCTTTTCATTTTTTGTCGTTTGAGTCAAAGTGTGCATTTTTCTTGTTCATACGTTAAAAGTTGTTGATTCCGGTAATCTTTTTTTCTCAGTGCACTTTAATTGAAAACGAATCTTAATACAGTCCGACACGCCAATAAGAACGCAAAAGCCCCCAAGGGGAAGATTTTTATGGCCCCCCACTCCGTGCGCGCTTCGCGCTCGCTGACTCGTT
>JAPYYW010001904.1:0-24485 GCA_030522545.1 Cremastinae sp. A BG-2022a | reverse complement strand
CGTGAATACAATTTTTTTTAGAATTTTCGTCTACGTATTTTTCGAACAATTGAACCATAAAATAGCCATTTTTAGACAATATAGATATACATTTCGTGTCTAAGGACGTAACTTTACTACTCGATTACTCGAAAATAATGTAGACGATATTTTTTTCTGAATTTATGTAAATTTCTTTAGTGACAAGGAACATTCTTTCTAACTTTTATCATGTTCTTAAAAAATTTCCTTTCCCTATACTTTTAACATGTAAAACGTCATTTATTTTCGCCATTTGTAGCCAACCTCTCCTTAACGATCGCTCGTCGATGGGTGCCGATGTTCAAGGACGGCCGAATTTGAGACTCGAAAAAAATTAAATACACTTTTTTTTTTAAATCGTTGCGACGGGTGCTCGTCGCCTCGAAAATGGCAGGACATTTCAGGAACGACTTTGCGCGTACTTGCAGAAGGACAAAGTGCGGAGTTCGCGCTTGATCGTGTCATCCGAGTTTGAATCTCGCCACGTCGATTTACGTAATTGTAAGCACGTTCCGGCATAGCCCCACTCTTTATAGAAGCGCGCGACTGGTTTTTTTTTCGTGTATTATCAATATATGGACGAGGAAAACCATCAGCGCTTCCGCGGCTCAGTCGTTCCTAAACTCCCGACGAAGTTGGGACTTGTTTGTCAGCATGACGCTCGATCAGGTAATTCGTCGTCATTTTTTTCGGTCATCGTTTATCGTTTCTCAATTTCGAACGCTCGACGAGCTTTTTCGCAAATCCCGCTTATTCACAAACATTACATTTTATATACAACAGAGAGAAAGAAAAAAACGATGCTATTTCGTTATAACCGTCATTCGTTCCGTGACTCTCTGAATCATTCCCGCTTCGTCATTGGGAAATGAACGATCGAAAGAAATTTCACTCTCTCGTCCTTGCTGCGAGTGCCTCACGGTCGCATATATACATATATGTCTTTTGATTTCTTCACACGTATGAAATAATTGAAAAAACGGGGAATGCGGAAATGAGAAAAAAGTATAGTTTTCAACGAAACCGGGCACACGATTAGTTTCTGTGTCTCATTGACGACGTGCGACATTCTTATCATTTCTCTCGGCACTAATAACAAACCCATTAGCTTTTCTATTTTTATTCAAAGGATTTCGAAGCTGCAGCGGAGAGCGTGAAGAATTTGACGAAACGACCGACGGACGACGAACTTCTCGAGCTTTACGCGCTCTTCAAGCAGGCGAGCGTCGGTGACGTCAATACCGGTGAGAAAACGAGTTTACGAAATGATTTTACGGAAAAGTGGGACAAATATACACGCACGTTAACACGTGAATTCATTTTATAACCGTGATTGTACAGCAAAGCCCGGCATGCTCGATCTGAAAGGAAAGGCTAAGTGGAATAAGTGGAACGACAAGAAAGGAATGTCCCAAGAAGCCGCCAAGAAAGCTTACATCGAATACGCCAACAGTTTACTCGCTAAATACAAATAAAAAATAACATTTTTGTCTTTATACCCACTCCTTTGTACCTTCCGAAACGAATCTATAAATATACATTTTATATTTTGATCGGCCATTTTGAAATCGTGTCAACAACATTTTTTTATTAAATGTTTTTCGAAAATAACAAAACCTGCGTTGCTTTATTTCAGTTTTTTTTTCCCCTACGTCCTGATACACACGCGACACGCTCGCACGACCGTCCAGCAATCGTTATCGTTGCATTATGATTATTAAAAGTTTGCGCAACGTTGCGCGTTCCTCTCCTCTCGACCCTATACCTGTGTGTTTCAATGCTGACCACTCTGCGATCGCAGCGAAAGAAATTTCATTTGATGCAAAATTCTTTTTCACCCATCTCGAACCTCACCCCGCAAGTTTCAATAAAAGCCATGTACAATCGTGCATCGATGAATTTTTATTAGCGAAGATACCAAAGCTCGTATCTTATTTTTTTCTCGAGTTCAAAGACCCGCAACGCTCGCGGTATTGCATGCTTTTTTACGACTTAAAAAATTCCACGACATCGTACACGGCTCGGCCGAAAACACGTTTCTCCATTTGCAGATTCTTCACTTCAGCGTCCGCGTTTTTCAGCTCCCGGTAAAAAAAATCTCGATAATTATCGGCAGAAAGCGAGCTGACACTTTGAAAATTGTTCACTAGGAGCGCTCGGCTCCGCCAGCGGAGTTGTTTTTCGGCCGAGAGTTATCGCCCCTTGTGAGCTTTTTGAAAACTACGATCTTCGTGGGTTCTCTTATATTGCCAAGCCGAAGCAAAAATGTGTTCCTGACGCCGAACGATTGCGATTTATTCCATGTCGAACTCCCCTCACTCGTATATTTTTCAAAAATAATGACCACACAAATGCTTTTTATAAGAAAGAATGAGAGCAGTTCGGGATAGCACATTTTTTTGAACAATAAAAAAGAAATCGTGATACACACGCGGTGCATCGGAAAACTTCTCACTCGCCGAAGGTCACGACTCCTTCCGCGGAGGTCATTCGAGTCGGACTTTGATTGTGGGAATGCGATGAATATTATAATATGTACTGCATCGAAAGATCAATAGATTGACCCGTTTTTTTCCAACGTCTCTTTTTTCACGTTCGCTCCTCGGGTGTGTTATCTTTTGGGGCTCCTTATTTCATAGAATTGGGTCAAACGCAAGAAGAAAATGAAGTTTTGTCGAACATGCTTCGCGTATAGTGATAATACGTCGCAGCGACGGGGATAACGCCGGCGATGCAACGATTGCGAATCGATTTTCACGATCGTGTGACACACCGGGTACACATGATTTTTCGACGCGATGACGTCTAGAGGTTGAAGCCTCGTGACCTGGATATCCGCCTATTGTTAATCGTAATATCGTGTTCGTTTTTTAACATTTCGTGTATCAAAACGATCAAGCGTATCGTTCATCGACAAAAATCGAATGAGAAAACAATTATCCCAATGAGCAAATATTGCGTACACCCAAATCGTAGTGTTATTTGTCACGATGCGTTATTTTTTTTATTACAGAAATGCAGAAAATAATTTTTTGCCATCTTTCTCATCGAAAAATAATATTGACTAAAAATCATTTTTGCGGAGTTGTAAGTCGTAAGGGCCGAGTTGCGTGAGACTCATATGTATATAGTTTAATCGTACCTATGTATATATACAGTATACAGCTCCACACGCATGCTTCCCTAATCCTCAAAGTCGTATAACAACAAGCTTTTAAGGTAAACGTCCCAATAGATGGACATGACCCCATAGTTGGACAATTTTTGCTATATTTTATTATTTTTAACGTTTGAATGATTTATTTCTCAATAAAATCGTGTGGATTATTTTTCATATACAAAGAGGTTTATTTTTCATAACTTTAATTTATTGGGACAAACTTATTGCTGAACCCTAGAGATAGGGACAATTTTCTGTCCAATTATTGGGACATTCTACATATTTAAACGTTTAAGTATTTTATTTATTAAAAATATTGTTTAAAATGAACAAATAAAATGAGTTTTGGATCACTAAAATATCAGACAATATGGTTTAGAGGTGAATTTGAGGCAGATTTTTTTGTTTATATCTTTTTTAAATAAAAATCTTTAACAGTCCAATTATTGGGATGTTTACCTTATTTGCCAGGGCAACGGTCCTGTACGCTGCGTACGGTCATTGCGTGTTTTACTTCCGGTAAAACCATCGAAATGACTCATAAAGTTTCGAACTCGTGTACTGTTTTCCAATATACTTTTATTGAGTCGATGACATGTAATTCGTTCAAGAATCAAGTATTTTATTGAAATTTATATTAAACGAAACATATGCGAATTAATTTTTTTTTTGTTAAAATAAACCATTGTATATGAAGTTGTTTATATTTTTAATTATAAAATTGAATTTAAGAAAATGTATCGTAATTTAATAAAGGTGACGCTTGAGAGAAAATTAAAGGGGATGATTCGGTGATTCAATTTCTTCATCGTCTTACGTGTGCTTCGAGCTTTTACGCATTCGCTCGGACAAATTTTCACGCACGTCGGGACACATGTTGCTCCGCATTGTTTGCTAATTCCGGCTTACTCGACGATTCAGGAAAATCGATGTAAAATAAGTGCGTGTGTCAACGATTCTTCCCCGACGCTTCGCGTCAAAAATATTATTTTATATACATTTAGTCGAAAAGCTTATACGTTTTTATAATAACAAGAATATATGCAGACGTCACCGTAAGTATAAGGAAATAAGACGCACGATGAAGGTCTCTCCTAAAACCTTTACCATTTTCGTTCCTTCGACAACAAAATGGCGGCTGCGGCGAGCTTTGTCATTCCGATGCATTTTGCGAATAATTCATCGTTACAATACGCGCTTTTTTAAGGATGTTGTTTTCAAAAACAAAAATGATGGAATTTTTTTGAACATTTTACGTTATATCTTTAAAAACTTGTTTAAAATTCTCACGACGATTCGGGAAGCTCCTCGTTAAGATATCAATTGTTAAAAATGGCTACTTTTTGTACTTTTCCATAAGAGCACGTGTTTGAAGTTGCAATTTTGCATGATAATAAATATCTCAATAACGAGTTTCCTAATCAAACTGAAATTTTGCACTGATCTTTGTATGGCGTTGAAGAAGCTTCATCCAAATTTTCAAAGAAATTTCATAATTTTTTTGTGCAATCACGTAGAGAGCTGTCATTGGATGACCTTGAATTTCAAATATGTTTTTTTTAGTTTATTCGCAGCAAAACTTTTATTAATAAATGTTTACTCTCAAACGACTTCGTATGGGAGAAAAACGTTGTCAAACTTTTAAGTTTTTCTCTACGAACTCAATACAAATACGAATTTTAAAAATACGAAACGTGAGCATGTTTCTCGAATGGCCACGTGCAAGGATAAGAAAGTGCGAGCTAAAAGTTGGCCCAAGCATGTTTATTTTGTTCCAAAATAAAACAAAAGTTAAGAACACGATGAAACTTTTGATAAAAATAGTAACGAATGTAGGAGAAAGTTAATATTGAATTGTCGTCAGAAGTAGAAAATCCCGGAAGTAGATAAACCTCGGTAGAACAATGAAACGTGGGGATTTTTACCCCGTCATTCGACGACGCGACTTTTCCTCGGCGACGAATAAGCAAACGAGTGAAGAACGCAAAAACGTTATTTTTCCGATTAGTTATTCTAATGGGCGCGTTCTGTGAATGCATCTATTAATTAAGAGGTGGAAACCTTCCGTGGCCCCTTGAGACTTTGGGGAAACGAAGTGGAGAGAGAGAAAGAAAGAGAGAGGGAAGAGGATTTCGCGGTGGGCGCGCTCGCCATTTTTCTTCGGTTTATAAAAGGCCCTGATCGAGGTTCGCAGTGGCAGTTCGGTGGTTGTACATCGACAGAAAAAGTACAGTCGGCTTCTGCGATAGGTGGGTCGTGATTCACTCTCTTTCTTCTTTCTCTTATTTCCAAAAGCGCGAACGAGCGACGTAAAGCAAAATAATAATAATAATAAATAAAACATATTTAATATTTCCATCGTGTGAAAAATAGTGTTCAATAAATATCTCACGTTCGCGACTTCCGGAAACGAGTGAAGAAATTTCCTTCGGCGTACAATTATAAAATATTGGCGCTGGAAGGAAATAATGAAAGTGACGGTGCTCGGGAGGAGAGATGCACTCAAAGGCTGTCTCTTTTCGTAGAATTCATCAGGCAACAGGATGTCCGCAGCAGGACCGGAAATAATGGCTGGCTCGGTGGCCGGAACCGCCGCCACCGGACTTTCGGCAACTTCCGTTTTTTTCACTCTTCTAGTCCCCGCGCTTGTCCTCTACTTCATCTACTGGCGAATCTCCAGGCGTCACATGCTCGAGCTCGCCGCCAAGCTCCCCGGACCCGAGGGTTACCCGCTCATCGGAAACGCTACCGAATTCTTGGGAAGTGCAGACAGTGAGTTCCTGCAAACATTTTATACGATTACGCAATCGTACAATCTTCAATTATAAATAAATTACAAAAAAATACCTTAAAAATTGCAAAAACAAAAAATGAATCTGAAATAAATAAAAATAAACGTAAAAATGAGTAGATTTGTGAGAATAAATGATTAATTGTCTATTTTCTTTTCGTCAGGTATCTTCCGCAACGTTTACAAGCGTTCCTTCGAATTTGACCAGGTAATCAGGCTGTGGATCGGACCAAAACTCTTCGTCTTCCTCGTGGACCCCCGTGACGTCGAGGTCGTGCTTTCCAGCCACGTTTACATCGACAAATCCTCAGAATACAAATTCTTCGAGCCCTGGCTGGGCAATGGTCTTCTCATCTCCACTGGTACTCTTCTCATTTTTTTCTACGATAAAACACCCAACGTTTTTAACACTTTTTATATTATTGGTATACTCATTTGATTTAATTTTGATTTTATTTCTCTGCGACATTCATTTTATTCTTCAAATTTGTTGACTGAGCCGATTGCTAAATGGAATTTTGCAATAGAGAAACAATTGGAAAGATACGACTCACGAAAAAATTTTTGGTCGATATTGTCGTAAAAGTAGTATGAGCCAATCGTTCGGATAATTGACGCTTTTCACTTTTCTAGCCAAGACCCGAGAAATGTGAATTCTTTCACTCGAGCCTCTCTCCTTTCTTATTTTTCGCAAGAAATCATTTTTACTATCCGTCACTTTTATCGCTATTGCATCATAACACACTCGGCCGAGGAAAAAAAAATTCAGATACAAATTTCTCCGGTAGTCGAGCGACGTTTCGTTATTTTCTTCGCGAGAAAAACCTAGAAAATTTCATCGTCTGAATATCTGCATTTCATTACGTAATTCACAAAACCACGCTTTTCTTCACAAAACTTTTTGTTCCCGGAGAAAATAGGTCATAAATTGCAATTTTAAAAGCGTTTCACTAAATTATTTTCAATTTTTGGTATTTAAACAATGCAAAATTTTCAAACTATTTAAAAAGTTTACTTAAGTGATGTAACAGTTAACAACAAAAAATTGATAAATTTGTGATAAGAGTATAAAGACTAAATTTCATCATGAATTATCACGAAAAAACTAATTTTTATCAGGAAACGTTTCTTCAATTTTTTCTTAATTTTAGAAAATTTTGTTTCCAGGACCGAAATGGCGTGCCCACAGGAAACTGATCGCCCCGACTTTCCACTTGAACGTTCTCAAGAGTTTCATCGACCTGTTCAACGCGAACTCGCGCGCCGTTGTCGAACGTATGCGCAAGGAAGAGAGCAAGGAGTTCGATTGCCACGACTACATGTCCGAATGCACCGTCGAGATTCTTTTGGAAACCGCCATGGGAGTTTCGAAGACGACTCAGGACTGCAGCGGATTTGAATACGCCATGGCTGTCATGAAGTCAGCATTTCAGAAATTTTTTTTTTTTCATTTCTCGAGTCTTTCTCGTCCAGCTTCGAGAGGAACCGTTTGGCACGTCCTTTTAACGAATAATCTACTTTTCAGAATGTCGGGAATCCTCCATATGCGTCACACGAAAGTCTGGCTGCGACCTGACTGGCTGTTCAACCTGACGAAATACGGAAAAGACCAGATCCAACTTCTGGAAATAATCCACGGTCTTACGAGGAAAGTAATAAAGAAGAAGAAGGAGGACTACAAGAGCGGAAAGAGGAACTTCATCAGCACGACGAACGCCGAGGCGAAGAACACGAACGCGGTCGAAGGTTTGTCTTTCGGCCAGTCGGCGGGCTTGAAGGACGATCTCGACGTGGACGACAGCAACGACGTTGGTGAGAAGAAGAGGCTGGCCTTCCTCGACCTCCTCGTCGAGGCCAGCCAGAACGGAGTAGTCCTTACCGACGAAGAAGTCAGGGAGCAAGTCAACACGATCATGTTCGAGGTAAAGACATCCTGCGGGAGAAAATAGTATCAAAGATGCAGAAAACGATCACCATACGGTGTTGGGACGCATCGAGAACGAAAAGACTTGCTGTTTGACGTACCAAACGATTTTTTTTCTTCCAAGGGTCACGATACCACCGCTGCCGGATCTAGCTTCTTCCTTTCCATGATGGGCTGCCATCCGGACATCCAGGAAAAGGTAATCCAGGAGTTGGACGAAATCTTCGGGGACAGCGATCGTCCGGCGACTTTCCAGGACACCCTCGAGATGAAGTACCTCGAGCGTTGCCTCATGGAGACTCTCCGCATGTACCCACCTGTACCGATCATCGCTAGGCAAATCCAGACCGACCTCAAGCTGGGTAAATGGAAGAAAAGATGAAGATAAAAAAAACAACTTACGAGCACTTCCAAGCCTGATTTTTTTTCACGCTCCATCGTTGAATTTGATGTTTTTTTTAGCTTCCGGCGACTACACCGTCCCGGCCGGATGCACCGTCGTCATCGGTACGTTCAAGATGCACCGTCAGCCTCACATCTTCCCGAACCCGGACGTGTTCAACCCGGACAACTTCCTGCCGGAGAAGACGGCGAATCGACATTACTACGCCTTCGTCCCGTTCTCGGCTGGACCGCGTTCCTGCGTCGGCCGCAAATACGCCATGCTCAAGCTCAAGATCCTCCTCTCGACGGTCCTGAGAAACTTCCGCGTCCAGTCCTGCGTCAAGGAGGCAGACTTCAGGCTCCAGGCTGACATCATCCTCAAGAGAGCCGAGGGCTTCAAAGTCAAGCTTGAGCCCAGACAACGACCGGTCAAGGCTTGAATAACGCCCGAGAGAATAATGTCGCGACGCAACATTTAACGAAGCAAGAACACTTTCGTCGCCTG
The DNA here is from genome assembly GCA_030522545.1 of Cremastinae sp. A BG-2022a. Classification (NCBI taxonomy): domain Eukaryota; kingdom Metazoa; phylum Arthropoda; class Insecta; order Hymenoptera; family Ichneumonidae; species Cremastinae sp. A BG-2022a. The sequence continues at coordinate 15,700 of JAPYYW010001904.1, read as the reverse complement.
AACGATAAAGTTACGATTATTGATGATTATTAAAAAAAACTATTAAGAAAAAAAATACGAATGCGCGTTTTCTTTTGTATAGTTTACAATTATTTTCCCTCGTCGATCGATCTCCGCTTCATTTTCTTGCACTCCGGTGATTTATTGTTATTTTTTTTCGTCATTTTTCTCATTAGTGTCATACATAATTATTTAAGGCAATATTCTTTGGTGCTTCTTTACTTATTGTTTTACGAGAAAACGCTTAGCAATCGAGTTTTCCAACTTTTCAATGTTTATGAACTGAGAGAGTAATAATTGTAAAAAAATCCAATTCCCACTATAGTGATTGACAATAAACAACGTTGAAGCTTCAATCGAAATTAGCTTCATTTATTCCTGCTGAAGGTAAACGTACCGATAGTTGAATATATAAGAGTTTTTCCAATTTATTTTTACTTTAAAGATGGCTGTATGATAATTTATAGCGTGCCAAAACTCATATCTTAATTTCAAACAATATTTACAGAATATAAATACTGAAACAAAATATATAAACTATCGTTGAGCTTTTCATAGTTGTTCAACCATCAGGACGTTTACGTGAAAAAAATTTTTAAAAGTCGAATATCATTTATTCAAAAATTGACAATCAACGTCAGTCTGCTCTTGCTTAATTTTCTCGGTGTCAGAATAATTTTGAAGGAAACAGCGATGGCAGGGATGCGTCTGTCAGGATGGAATCCTTGCGAGGAGTTCGCTCTGGATGGTAAAAAGAGATTGTCGATCGATGTCACGTCGATTTCGAGGCAGCGACGATCGACGGCGAAATCAATCTCAACGCTGGAAGGGAGTGAGAATTCGTTTGAAAAGCTTCGGAGAAGAACAACTCTCGCTCGTGTTTCCAGATCGGAAGTTCCGACAGTAAAGGCGGATTTCAAAGCGACTCTCCCGAAACTCGATCCAGTTCAAATCAGAAGGTTATAATGATAAATTTTTAATAGTATTGTTCTACTTGGATACATATGTTTAATTACTTTTAATTTTAAAAGATTTCGCGTTCCTCGATACGAGGCTGTCGTTATCGAGCTCGAGGAAGAAGATTTTCAAGAATCTGCCGAATACATAAAAATGCTGTACGAGCTTGAGGACAAAATGAAGGAAATGGAGATGGGAGAAATTTCGTTGAGAAGAGCGAGCTTGAAAGGTGACAAAAACGTTTTGCAGCGTCTCGCGGATGGCTTGAAAACAGCAGAGTCTGCAAAGAGAACAGGTGAGACGATCCATTCAATTTTGCACCATACTTTCTGTAATTCTGTAACTACTTTTGTATAAGGCAATTCATCCGTTCAAACCGCTACTCTGATAAAAACTGCGTCTTATTTCGAGTCCGAGAAGGATTTAAGGTGGTTCTGGATCGCGGAGCAGTTGTACAGGACTTGCTTGAGAATTGGGGAAAAAATTCGTGGCGATTATGGACAAATGTTGGCAGTTGTCAAATATCTATATGGAAAATTTCTCTTCGTCAAACGTGAGAGAATGCAAAAGGTGTATCGAAGAAGAGCTCGTATGGGTGTTTCAAAAATATCTTTGCAGTTAACGATCCGAAGGAGGCTCTCAATTATTTGGACGAAGCTCGTTTGGCCTCGCAGGGAAAAATGTGGAATCTCAACAAGATCTTGGGAATTGAAGGAGAAACTCTTTACAAGGAGTGTTGCGTTCTGCTGCATCGAGTTCTTCTGGAGCTCTCGAGAAAAAGTCAGAACGAGGATCCGGAGCTCGCAGTTGAGGCGGCGACCCAAGCTCTGGAACGAGCCAAGGACAGTGAGTCTCGATTTTAGCACTTTTATCCTCGCGTCGAAGATCGATATTCGTGACGAGATTCCAACAGTTAGCGACGATTCGGCGACGATCGAGGCCCTTCGTGAACTCGGAAAGAGTCAAATGGCAGCTGGCGATGTCAAAATCGCTCTTCGAACTTTGTCCAAATTTTTGGCGATTGCGAAAAGAATCCCCAATCCTGAAGGCATCTGCGACGCTCACACGGAACTCGCTTTCGCTTACAAGGTAGGCTGCAAAAAGAGAGTTCAACAATTGCGTTAATTTCCATGTGTACTAATTTCCCTTTAATTCGTGTGCTCGTTAAACAGGAACTGGATGACAGCGAGGGGACGGTTAAACATTTAGAACTTCTCCGAGAGTCCGCCAAGCGCTTTAACTTGAATTACCGACTGGCTCAAGCTCATTACTTCACGGGAGAGTATTTGTTAAACAGAGTGGGTAGAATTCAGTTTTTTAATCACAATGAAAAAAACAAAAATTGTCCTGTAACCAATGAGAAAAAAATCATTAGAATCAACCGAATTTGGCGACACCTCATTTGGAGCTGGCTCTGGAAGAGTTCGTTAGACTAGGAAAAAATGAAGAGGCAATTCGAGCTCGATGCACTGCGGGAATATCGAAGGGTCAATAACTATTGAATTTTTTTGATTTCTTTCCACTTGGCAAAAAAAAATGAAAATAAATTTTCGTTAAAGGTCAAGAGGTAATGGAGAGTTACATCGATCTCATATCGAATTGTCAAAAGGGAAACACCGAGTCGTTGATAAAGTTTTATAATTGGAAATGCGACCGAATCCCCTTCTGGTCTTTGGACAAGAGCCAGCAAGATTTATCTTCGGGCTCTGATACCGAGGAAGCAAACGCCAACGGGAAAGAAACTTTAACCGAGTCAACGGAATCTATCTGAAAAACAATAACTGTTTATTCTGTTTTGGAATTCGTACCTTTACAGTTGACAAAGGTTCTGCATTTATTAAATCAATTATGCTCGATACATGTGCCGTTAAATTCATTGTTTTTCACGCCAGTTAGTTTCATTTCCTGGATAAATGCAATTACAAATGTTTACGTGATCTCAAACACTAGTTACTTAGGAAAACACAGTTCATGAGTTGAAAACATAAAGACTTTGCGTCAAATATTCGCAGTTTTCACAGACATTTGTTATTACATTATAACCAGGAACCGGCGTTTTATGTGCACAACTAAAACCTGAAATAGGATTTATTTACACAAAGATCCAGTGCAACATTTTTTTTTTCATTTTTCACACAATGCGTTATTAAATTTATGTGATGAATTCAACACTCAGATGCTCGTAAAAATGATCATTAAACTAAAACAAAAAAAATGGTTTCTAGTTTCTAAGATTCTAAGATTTCGATATTTAAAAACATCTCCATCCCTTTAAATCTCGTTTACGTGAAAAATAATATTCACGGTTTATTATTTTTTTGTTATTTGATTCAGGTTGAATTGGTGCTCACCGCGCACTCATCCACTTCGCATGGTTGGTTGTCGCTACTGTTTTGGATCTCCAGTGAAATATTCTCCACAGTTTCGGACGCGTCCTCGTCCCTGCTGAAATTTGTTTTCTCCGATCGTTTTTTAACTTCGGCGTTCGCCAGATCGAAGATTTCAGGAGTGATCTCATTCGTAACGCTCGTAAGTTGGTCTTCGTTTGGAATTCGATCAGTTTTCTCCACCTCTAGGTTATCGCTCTGTTCCTCGTTCGACTCAACTTCTTTGCATCCATTGACGTCTTTTTCTGCGATAGGCTCGTTCATATCGTTCATATCGTTCGTCTGGTTAATATCATGAGTTTCTATATTTTGCACAATTTTCTCTGTTTCATTACACAACGTATCGTCGACTTCATTTTTCTCACTCTCATTTTCCTCGGTTTCATTATTTTCGTCAGGATGATCTTTTTCATTATCTTCATTACTTTCTTCCGGTTTTGTTTCTTCCTCTTTCTCTTCATTATCATTTATTTCCTTGTCATCCTCTTTATCTGAAATCGCTTCTATTCTCGTTTCTTCATCGTTTACCGTGGTTTCGGGCTTTTCTTGCTTTTCAGCGTCCTCTTCGTTTTCCGATATTGGTTCTTCAGTAGTCTCTGCAGGCTTTTCCGTGTCGTTAACCTCAGGAAAATCGGAGACTTCAAGTTTTTCATTAACGTTGATTACAGTTTCCGCCTCGCTCTCTTCATCAGTGTGCTCTTCAGCCTTGTCGGAATTATTCGCTAACTCCTCCCTCTGGTCTTCTCTCGTTTCGATTTCCGGCGCAGGTTCGGAATGTTCTTCGTTTTTGTCATCTACATTTTTAAGTGGTTCCTTGTCCGTGGATTGCTCGTCCTCTTGTACTTTTTGCATCTGCATCTCGTTGTTCGTTTTTTCGATTTCCTCACAATCTTTCGAATCAATTGATTGTACATTTTCCTGAGTTTCTGCTTCCACGTCTTTACCGTTAACTTCTTCTGTAATAATCGATGGTTCCTCGGTATTTTCAACCACTTTAGGCTCACTCTCGTTATTCTCGTTTTCTTCACTCTCTTCGGTATTTTTATCCTTTTTCACTTCATTATCTTCTTCTTCTTCTTTTTCTTTCTGAAGGGCATTTTCATCACTCTTCAAACACTCGTTGGACTTTTCCTTCTCCAAGTCCTCCGAAGTTTCATTTTTCTCTTCTTCGATCGTCGCGCCTTCGTCGCTACCTGGTTTTTCAATCGCGACGGGCACTTCTTCGGTACTTTCGTCATGTTTTTCAGGTGTCGCATCTTCCGGACTTTCTTCAGTCACTTTATTTGTTTCTTCAGATTCTTTTTCAGGTTCGTCCGCCAAAGATTCTTCGAGAGGTTTTTCGATTATTATTTCTGGCATAATCACTCTGCGAAGCTTCACTTCGGGTTGTTTCTTGTGTGTGAGCTCGTGCGACTTGCCAATCAGAGCATTTTTGTAACTTACTAGGCAGACACTACAAGTGTATTGTTTCTCGAGCTCAGAATCTGATTTCAGTACTTTTGAATATTTTTTCGGAGCCTTCATTTTGCCCTCACCAGTATGCACTTCCGAGGACTCTGAAGAGGTACGTTTGAGCCGCTTCTCCGGGTTTTCTGTGAAAGAATTTGAGCGCGCCCGTAATTTTCTCGGAGCTATACTTGACTTTGGAAGGCTCTCGACGAGTTCGAGCGGTTTTATACGTTTGCAGCTTCGTGCCGGGGGTTTCTCGTTCGACGAAGACTCCTCGATTTGCAAAGATTCCTCGCTCGAACTCTTTTTCTTATTCGCAAGTTTCGCTGGCCGACCTCTTTTTCTAACCGCTACTTTTTGCTCAGGTTGAGCTACCGGACCCGCCGTTGCTTTCGTTTCGGAACCTCGCGTCGACTTTGCTTTTGTCGCAGATTCCGGCTCAACCTCGCTCTTCGTATGCGACTTGGATGACGTCGAGTCCGAAGATTTATCGGAGCCTCGAGTCGACGGCTTTGTTCTCTTCGTTGTCTCGCTTTCGTCCTTTTTCGCAGCTTGCCGCTTAGCTCCTCTCTTCTTCTCGCTGGAGTTCTCCGAAACTGGGGATTTACTCGCCGTCGCCCGTGTTCGGAGTTGCCTCGTCGCCGCTTTGTCCTCATTCTCAGAACTATCGTCAGTTATCATCAACGTTCTGTTTCCGTGATCGTCTTTCTCCAGCTTGTAGACATTTTTGTACTTTGACGGATTTGAGAGGACGTCTTTGAGATAAACGGCACACAGCTTCGTGCTGCTCTCGCTGTCGGCTCTTCTGATTCCCTTTTGCTTGCCGTTCACCATTTTTTCTGGATCCATCGACAACCAACAGTCCCGACAGACCGTCAATCCCGTACGATGGTATCTGTACATGTCGATTCCACTTTCGACCTGTGTCCCGCATTCCTCGCAATTTCGGAAATGCATCTTTGTGTTCGCGACCGCTGCCTTGTTCGTCGCCTTATTCGTATTCCGCAGCTTGCACCGACGTTTCAGTGACATTGTGGAATAACAGTCGCTCGAGTCCGAATCGTATTCGTGCTCTCCGTTCAAATTTGGCTCAATTACCTGGGTTGTTTTTCTGCTGACGACACGCGTTTGTGTCTGAAAAAAATTCGTCTTTCGATTCGAATTCTTCTATAATACGTTTACCATAATCTTCTCATAAAACTCACCTTTGGTAGGTCAAGAGACCCTAACTTATTTTTAACAACATTGTTCAATTTTTCCAGCGTTTCACGATGAATACTCTTTAAATCGAGCAATACATCCAGATTGTAACGACAGTTAAGACATATCAGAAGAGAACTAATTTCTTCTGTAAATACCTGTAAATAAATGTTTATTCTTTATTCCATCTGTTAAAATTTTCATCATTGATTGATTAATCGAGTATGTCTTACGCCATCGTTGAACACTTGTTCGATTTTATTTATACACTTGTTTAAGGCTTTTCCCTCATTAACTTTGAGCAAGTGAACATTCTTTTCTGATTCATCGCACAGGCTGCAATATCCTTTCTTCAAAAGTGTCTTCTCCTTTGATGTTTTTGGAGATTTGTATTTCTTTAGAAACTTGCCACAACACTCCAATTCGTAAGCGCATTTGTGGCAGATTTTGCTCGAATGGGTATTATTCCGATTTACCTAGAAGCATATTAAAATTTGGAGTTAAAATTTGATAAGAAACCACGTGTTTTTAAGAAACGAACAGCATCATGTGCGGGTAAACGGATAACAAACGAGCCGTTTGCAAAACAGTCGAAATGAGATTTGCACCGACCATAACCTAAAACTGGTATGATAACGAAACGCAAAAGTAATGTGAGAAGGCATGAAAAAAAGCAGTGATAGGACTTTACGTAATTATACTAATTTTGATGACATACATTCTACTGAACTGGCCATCGTGCTTCATGTTTTGTTAATTTCCAGAGAGAAAAGATGCATCTCCGATTTCACGGGCAACGGTAAGCGACAGTCTTGGCGATATGCTCAAACTTAATTTTTACTCGAAAATTTATTTAGTGGTTTTTTTAATAATCGCACGACAATAAAATATTTAATATTTCGTTGTTAATTTATTTAGTATAACTGTACCTTAACGGACAAGCAAGTTTCTATGTTTTCACGAATGCTTTTTCCGGTATTCCTGAAGATGTCCAACAATACACCCTCGTCGCTAACGCAGAGATAACAATTATTTTCTGTCATTTTTTTAAATATTATATCTCGGAATAACGACGGTTGGAATAAAACATTATCGTTTAATCAAATTTTAGGTGAATTAACTTTAAAATATAAACTTTCTTCAAGATGCAACTAACGGTTGTTGAATTTAGTATGTTTACGAATCAAGTTTGTATAGTTTATAGGCTTGCACGCACACCTTTTCGTTGAAGTAAATGTAAACTGCGGGAATTGGCGGTAATCTTGCCGCTTTCCCAAAAAAAAAATGATGGCGCCACCAGTCTCGATAGTGGCGCGAATTTTAAATAACGCTCACTTTCTTTTCGTTTTAATCGACTATTTATACAAAAATCAGCTTATAAAATGTGCTTTATCAAAAATTCCGGTCAGTTTGCATTGGAGCAGAAGAATTCGTAGGCACAAATACTACGAATTAACATGCTCGAGAATTCCTTGTCTAACGAGGGGTTCGCACTGCGCCCGTGGTAACAAGTGGTAAGTATTTTTTTTCAGATTTACCACTTGTCCATTCTCAAGTTCAAGTTTACCATAGTCAACGAGACATCGCACCTAAAAGTGACAATAATTAAATATTTACTTTATGAACTTTGAATCTGGAAGATATTTAATTTTTGGTTGATTTCTTGATTTTACCTCGATATACAGAGACTTGGGTGGCAAAACGTCCATAGTAAGATTGAGACCATGCCCATCGCCTATCGATCTCATATAAGTTGCCAATGCTTTGCTGTACGAAGCAAACCATTGAACCTCTGGTGGAATCAAATTGGCATTTACCTCTGGAGGTAAAATACTGCCAAACTCCCATCGCATTTGCCTCAACCTTCTCATTCGATTGTACAAATATGCTAGTAAGCATCGCTTATTCCGATTCAGTATAATGTGACGAAACTGTACTGTCAAATAAAGCGACGAATCACCGGAAGCCATGCTCTGTCTGAAATAAAACAACAAACACTTAAATATTCCATTCAGAACAAAATTCTTGACGTTTATCCCAAAAACTTACGCATCATTTGAATTAGCTGCAAAAAGAGTTTGCATTTCATCCAACACCTGTCGAACTGTAGAATCCTAAAATAAACAAAATATTTTCTTCAACGAAACATTTTTTTTTCCTCGTTTGGCAAAAAAATAAATATGTTTATAATAAAAACTTGCATTGAATGGACGAATCTCGTCAGAGACATCGAGCTCCGTAATCAATTTGATGGCCTCTTTGCCATACATTTTGTGGTTTTCAACAATTCAAAAATGTTGAAAGAATTTTGATGTTAAATTATGTATCCCATATTTTGATACAAAAAAGGACACGCGAAGCACGAGTATGTTTGTTGAACCGTCAATCAACGAATTCAGGTTTTCTGAATTCAGGTTTTCTGAATTCGTTGATAGAACTGTGCTTCTTCTCGATTCTCGACTAGTAAACAAGTGGAATCAACGAATGAGCGACGAAACTCCATTTTCCTTTTCCATTTTTTTTCTACCTTGTGAAATATACAAGTGTCACGATTGGTCCCACACATGTGAAAGGAGGAAGGACGAATAACCTCGCCACTATAGTCACGTCCTTCGAATCTTTGTTTTTGTTCTCCTGACCTGTTGCCAGTATTTTTGTTTATATTCGTGATGTTCTAATTTTTTCATTTTTTATTATTTGATTATTAATTTTTACTTCCATATATTAAATGTCGTCTAGGAGGAACAAAGTTTAATATAGTAAACAATAATTAGAACAAAGTTTAGCCAAACTTTGTATTTTGATATTAAAGGAATAAAAATTATGGTTAAACTAGTAGAAATAACATGGCCGGGAGAATATTCCGATCTACAGGTAATACATTACATTTTAACTTAAAGTACGTTTATAAAATATACTGAATTAATTTTTTTTTTAACAGAAAATTGAACAATTCTTGCTTTGCGGGATATGCTACGAATACCTGGACACAGCGGTCATGACTCGGTGTTCTCACAACTGTAAATCTTTCATTTTCCTTTACATAATTCATCAAAGTCAATGAAATAAAATAATTTATTCTATGCGTTTCATTTCAGTCTGCTCGCTGTGCATAAGAAGATATTTATATTACAAAACTCAGTGTCCGGTTTGTTTCAACAAAACGTTTGAGAATGATTTACGACCGAACAGAATTTTAGATGAGATTATATTAAACTATGGAAAAATCCGGATAAAACTTGCTTCCTGCATTACGGGAGCAAAAGTTTTTACTACTGATGAGGAAAAGGAGCCTCCGGAATGCCCAAGTTCCTCCACACCTGTGAGACCAGCCAGAGTAAATCGAAATTCAGAAAAATCCTCACCTAAGATAGAAGATGAACCGATGCAAAGTGTTGTTATTGCATGTAAAGATGAAGAAGTGGAGAAAACTGTTTCAGAACTGCAGAATAATGTATCCAGTCCAAGTACAAGCAACTCGCATAAAGTAGCAAAAATTTTTACACCGAAAAGTAAAAAAAGTTTAATGGGAGTAATGCCAAGTGAGAAAACTGTGTCTTGTCCAGCATGCGGAGTCACACTGTCAGAAACTCTTATAAACAGACATCTTGATAATTGTTTGAAACAAGAGACTGCAACGCAACTGAAAACTAGGTATTTAACATGAAATTATTTTAAATAAGTTGATTGAAATAAAGAAAATTTCGTTATTGTCAAAAAAGAATATAAATTATCGAATTATATGTGAGAATAATTTTTAGTTCTGAATCGGAGCGCAAGCCCCTTCCAAAATTGGTGTTTGCTCTGCTGAAAGACATAGCGTTGCGAAGGCAATTGAAAAGCTTTGGATTACCGACTCATGGAAACAGGACGACTCTGGAAAAACGTTACGTGCGATACCGCACACTTTATAACGCGGAGTGCGACAAAAAAGAACCTAGATCCATAGAAGAGTTGCTGAAACAATGTGAAAATGACGAAAACATGGAGGAGAAGATGCACAAATTTGCACAAGCGGCAAATGTATAACATTCATTAGATAAACACAAAGAAATTGATTAAAATTAACAATTTTCAGACAATTGTTTTTTTTTTAGAGATTACAACTCACCCATAACTCGGCACAGAACGTTATTGAAGAAGCTCAGAAAAAATATCGTGAGTATTTTAACATTCAGTGAGAAAATTGAATAAAGTAGTAAATAGTTTTCTCACGGCTCAATTTTTTTTTCGCAGTTGAAGATAATCGACAAAGTTATCAAGAGCTCATAACTGGAATGAAGGCTCGTCAAAAAAATGGCAGGCAATCGGTGCGAAGAACATTGATTAACGAGAATGGGGAAAGTTTTCCGGAAGATCGAGATGTCCAAAATCACTCGACCGGAAGTGAGGATGATCCCGTGAATTACTCGATGAACGCCTGTGGAGTTTCGTTCCAAGACTCGGACTCGGACTCTTCCTACCCTTTGCAACATTACACGAGTGATCATCCAACAAATTATCTCTCGATCGACATGGTCACGTCGGACAACAGTCTATCGCCGACAAAACCCGAGACTTCGTCCCAGCGAGGAACAAAATACGAAGTTTCACCAGCGAACGATAGTTTTTTGATTGACACAAGCGAGTCCTCGTCAAAGGATTATCCAGAAACGACAAACGTTTATTGCGCCTCGACTGACAAGGAGACGAGCGATGATGATTCCTTGTCACCTACTCTGCACGCTGCAACGAGTATCGGGAGCAAACGCGCTAAATTCTCGTTCGATCGAAAGTTAAAGAGGCCTGAAAATGCTTCCAATCTCTCGAGCATTAACAAAGTCCCAAAGCTCGCGATGTCGATAACTCGTGATCTTACCGTCAATACGTCAGGCGATGAAAACTCCGAGGCTGGAACTCTAAATGGTTTGCAACAGATAATCATAAGTATTTTTGAAATGTATATTTTTTAGCTCTCGGAGCATAAATTTTTGGTAAATTTCTAGAAAAAATGCAAACGAGGGCTAGTGGTAAAAGTAAGAAGGACGCGACAATACCGAGGAGACCTGAGAAAGAAAACGATAAAGCTGATAGTGGCGAGAACGAGTCACGTCCTTCGCGAATCACGAGTATGCCTGTGCAACGGAATTCACAGCAGACGAAGAACCCTGGTCCCCCGCTCAGACCGCTCCGAAAGGGTCGCGGAAATATCTTCCAGATCGACGATAAACACAAGTGACATCAGCATTCGGTACCTGAATCCTTTTCCCTTCACCTTAGTCGTAAGAATCGTGCCTCAAAAAGTCTGCAAGGTACGTGGTTTTTTCTCAGTGCCAAAGAAAATCGATCGTACTGCCTTCCTGTAAAATATGCTCAACTTGTTTGTATGTAATACACGTTTTTCAAATGACAAATTGATCTTATCAAAGACATTGATATTTTTTTATTGAATATACGTTACAACATTGCTTCTCTTTCGCGCTCTCTTCTTCATTCTCTGTCGTTCGGTTCGACAGAGAGCAGAACAAGGGTTTTACACATTTCGTTTTTTTTTTCATCATTTCCATAGAGGTATTAAGAATAATTTAATAAGTTTAGATTTTTAACGATAAAAGAGCTGCCTTCGATGAAATTATATATTTACACGTTACTTTGGTATCGTATTTACCAATATCGATTTTTCCTTCATTTCAGATATATATATATATATATTTGATATATACTAAATAGATCTACTAACGTTTATTAGAGATTTGAGATTACTAACGTTCTAACAGAGTCTAGCTATCACATTTATCGATTATTATTCAACGGGCAATAATTCGCATCTCGATGAAACAACGTTGCCTCCGTTATTTAATTTCTCATATTTATTGTTTTTAATACTCGAACGCGTCTGATCACTACATTCCCTGAATTATCGGGAAAAAGCTCGACAGAGAGGGATTCACAGAATCGCCCTCCAGTGAGGAATGAAGCCAAGAAACGAGAGTAACTTTTTTAATTATTCCCCTTTTTATCGTCCCAAACTTTTTTTTTCTTGCTATTAACTTCGTTACCTCGATTTGATTTATTTTTCTTTCAAAAGCTGGTGCGATTAATCCGCGCTTCAAAGTTCCTTGCAATTAAGAATTTTTTTTAGGCAGGTTCATTGAACACAGTACGCAAAGGCCGTATCTGGAATAGCGAGTAAATTTAACGTAGACCAAAAATATTTTACTCCTCGTGGAATTTTCTCAATCGAGATCTACGTATTTTATTCCAATCTGGACAGGATCGCCTTCTACTAAAACTTCGAGGCTTGCTCCGTGACTATTTTTTATAACGAGAATATCCACTAGATTTTATTTGTTTTTGCATCAGAGATTTTTTTCTTTACATCGGCGATTTAACTCATGAAAGCGGAATACGATCGACAGTTGAAATCCATTTGGAAATAAATGTTTTAGTCCAAGATGAAAAAAAAACTCGGGAAACGCGTGAAAACTTTTCAAATAGTTTTTATTTTTATTATTTTTATTTTTTAAATTATCGAAGTCGTAAAACCGCTGTTCAAAGTTATTCAAGTCTTTCGATATTTTTTTTTCATGAGTCGGTGGACTGAAGTATGAACGAAAATAATGAATAATGCAAATTCTGCCACTGAATACTTACACGTTCTATACACATATCAGTCAGCTAAGATTTCCTTAACAATTATACGTCTTTCAGAAGTAACGCTACGTTTTGATTGACTATTTGATTAATAATTATTTTCTGTCTCTCGCCTCATTTCGTTTTGATCTTAACGATATATTCATTTTTCTACGATGAAAGTTTTTAGTTAGCGATTAAATGAGGCTTTTAACTCTGGAACATCATTATAATTCGTTTTTCGATAGTTTCCTCTCTTATCCAAAAAAATCTTCGTCTTCTATTGTCCAGCTGATTGATTAAAAATATACATTTTTTTTTCAATTCCTACTCCATTTTTTAAATATTATAGGAATTTGATAGGAGAAAATAGTTTCTTTCTCTCGATCTTTCAAACTCGCAGAGTCCTCTGACTTTTCGGTCCTACAAAGTCTCATTTCTGAGTATGTTGCATTTAACTTTTTTGCTATATAATAGCTAATAAAAAGTTTTCAACGGGCGTGCACGAGATTTGACATAACTCGGCGAAGCTCAACTTTTTTCTAGACGTCCTTCATCTCCCTCTCTCACTCGACAAATTGACTCTACTTTTTATCACGATACTATTTTCGTTTTACTTTTTCTCTTCACCGTAATTCCTATCGAACCTCGAATTTTTCTCAACAAGTCTATTATCTCTGCAGTCGGCATATTTTCCACGCTCTCGTCGTTTACCTGAAAAATAATTTAAAAATTAGCAATAAAATAATTGTATGCCCAATGAAAAGTTTTAATTTCTTTATTCAGTTAAAATTTTTTTTTTATTGATTAAAGTACTTTTTAAAAGTTTTCGAATATATTAAACAATTTTGCAAATAAAACGGAGGGTAAAATATGAAAAAATACCATAATCAAGACATCGCCCTGCTTGAGTCTTCCATCCTTTGCCGCAACGCTGTCGGGATGCACGACAGATATGACGGTCGCGTTGCCCTCAGGCTGCAAGCTAAATCCCAGCCTGCTGTTCCAGCCACGTGTCAATTCCACCATGAACACCTGTGTGCCACCCAAAATTTGTAATTAAAATTCGAGCCGTCTCACACACTGAGTCTCGTATCAGTCACGGTTCATAACATCTTCAATTTCGCATACAACGTGTTTGAACAGCTTTTTCTTCATATCATTTTATCAAATTAACAACGCAATTTTACAGCAAAAATAGATGTAAATTCTTAACAAGGTTTTATCATTACGAATTTTAATTATTTGACGTGCGATTAAAAATAGTTTTTAGTTTGTTTAGTTACAGTCAGGTTTCATTTGAGATGTAATAATATCGAGAACAGCCTTTTTTAAATATTATTTCATCAAATTACCAACGCAATAATAGATGTAAATTCTTAACAAGGTTTTATCATTATGAATTTTAATTATTTGACCTGTGATTAAAAATAGTTTTTCCTTTGTTTAGTTACATTCGGGTTTCATTTGAGATGTAATAATATCGAGAACAGCCTTTTCTCGATATTATTTCATTAAATTACCAACGCAATAATAGATGTAAATTCTTAACAAGGTTTTATCATTATGAATTTTAATTATTTGACCTACGATTAAAAATAGTTTTTCGTTTCTTTAGTTACAGTCAGGTTTCATTTGAGATGTAATAATATCAAGAACAACTTTGTCTCGATATTATTTCATTAAATTACCAACGCAATAATAGATGTAAATTCTTAACAAGGTTTTATCATTACGAATTTTAATTATTTGACGTGCGATTAAAAATAGTTTTTAGTTTGTTTAGTTATATTTGGCTTTCATTTGAGATGTAATTTCGATATGAGCGACTTTTAAACGAGTTCGCTGTGTTTTTATTTCGTCGTAAACAGATGTCAAAGTAACGAGAACAAACGAGATCGTCGGAAAAAAGGAACGTGTCTCGCGGGATATTAAAGTTGTTGAACGAACCTCGCTTCCATCCTCGGTTATATTCTGTCTGGGATTCTCGTTGTTACTGTTTCTCGGTGGTTCCTCTGCATTTCCGCCCCTGCTCGGCGGAGTCTCGTCATCGGCGTCGTCGTTAGGAGCGAACATGACACCCTTCCACTTGAGCAAACCTTTGCTTCCCAGGGGGTCCTCAGCGCCGAGAACTTTGCCTGCGGTTACGACAAAACACGCCTCCGTTATCCCCGCTACATCGCAATTCTATCATGCATTCGGCTTGATAAGAGCTTATCGCGAAACTCGAGAAACGCTTCGCGGATAATAATGAACTCCCCATTACGAAAAAAAGCAAACGCTCTTCAAACCGATCGCAAATATTTATCATTTTCAATATTTCTGCGTTTACTTTCTTTACGAATATTGAAATATTTCGATGAACGAATTCTTACTTGAGATACAAGCTCATCAAATTTACAAATAATGTTGCAGATATTTAAAAAAAATATTAATAAAGGAACGAACGGTATGATTTTTACATAGTGAGGAATCTTTGAATGTATGTGTGTGTGTAAAATTACACACACTTGTGTGAGATGTTGATAAACGATTTTGGAATTTATAATAATTCAAGTCGTTTCATCCAAATAACTCCTCAAGGGTGTTCTACCCTCATACTTACAACAGTCAGATTTTAATGAAATTTTGGTAAAATACAGCTATTCACTAGACACAATGTGTCTGAAATTTAGTGAAGTTTAGAGTAATAGATCAAGTTTATGAAACAAATTGATACATATTCTCTTATGAGATTTTACAGTTCTAAGGACATAATTATGTAAACGAGAGACGCATAAGAGAGAGAAACTAAAAGGAAATTGAGGAATGATTCTTTAAACGATGCGAAATATTTTTACATAATTCCACAGAGATTACATCCCCAAATGACAATCTCGCTTCAAAGAAATTTATATTCGAAATAGACGCTGTTAAAACATCTTTTGTATAAAAAGTCCTGGGAAATTTCGAATTTTCAAAGAAAAAAGAAGTCACGATAGATTGTGATTATGAATGAAAAAAACTAAACAAAGCTTCTTCGATATTGTATAAAAATGTGTGCAAAATTTTAGAAAGCTTCACCACGTAGAAGTTGAGATACTTATTGTTGAAGA